>LSSK01000087.1:0-31923 GCA_001969505.1 Zancudomyces culisetae | reverse complement strand
CCGCTGCTTGGAGCTGATTTGTGTTTTTTTCTGTTTCATGTTCACACTTTTTTTTTTTCAAAGAGCGAAAACAATTTCTGCGAATTAGCTTTAATGTGATTTTTTTGGTTTGGAAAAATCTGTATGATGTTGATTCCAAACCCTTATCTAAAACCAGAAAAAACAAAAGCACCAACCAGCCAATGTAGAACAAATTCACAGTTAGCCATAAGCCCCTGGGTAAAAAGCATGAGAGGAAAAATATACTATGCTTGGACACAAGCGTTGACTTCTAAGCAAAACAGGGCATATATATATATACCTGCAAGCTCTAGCTTGCTGAAGCATACTTGATTATGCTAAAATATATGAAATTCACCTAGGAAGTCAAATAAATAGAATAATTTGTTCAATAAAGCTAGAATGGTTCGGTATAACACCGGTTGGAGCTGCCGCAAGGCAATGTCATCTTCCCTTTCCGCTTAATTTTATGGTCAAATGTATATTTCAAGACCGCAGTACTTTGTACTAAAAAATAAATAAGATTTATAAATTAAAAAAATATTAGATACCTATTACATCAAGAACCAGTTATGCAAGTCAGGTATTTTTAGAAGTAAAGTAACTACATGATATAATGGTCGATTGTTATGTTTAATAATTTTCTAAAATATACATTTTATTTAGACTAGAATGATGATAAAATAAGAAAACAAACAGGTTTATAAATATATTTTTAATATAAACATAATTAGAACAAACATGTAAACCAAAGTTGTGCAAATAAGGCAATAGTTAATACACCAGTTATACGACCAAAGCTTGAAATACGTGATGCCGCCGAAGACTTGGTGGTTTCTAAGCTTGATGAAGCAGTTGTTTTTGACAAAGGCAAAGCACTTTGACTTGTAGTAGAGGATAGCATGGTATCCAAAGTAGCATTACTTGTAGTCCCACTAGGAGTCAAGGTGGCTGTACTCTGCTTTAACATCGAAGAAGTGCATGTTTGACAAGACATACCAGTGGAGCTTGCAGGTGCCTCAGATGGGGTTGGACTGGAAATACTCGAACGGTGGTACAGTTTTGATGGAAGTGCTGGAGCAAGTGGGGCAGGAAGCGTAGGTTGACCAAAAACCACAGGAACACCAATAGCTACAGGGGTACTAAGAACGGAAGTTCTCGAAAGCCGTGGTGCTTTTGCTGGAAATCCTGGAGCGAGAAAAGCAGGGAGTGTACTGTGACCAAAAAATACAGGGACACCAAGACTGGTGGTAATTGAGGTTGAACTTGGGCTTGGGGTTGAGCTTGGGTCTGAAGCAGAACTTGAGGTTTGGGCTAGATCTGAAGTTAAATTTGCGCTTAGTTTCGAATTCTCGATTTCAGTTGAGTTTATGGGCGAGTAGACAATATCATGTTCATCCAATCCTGTAGTCGATGTAATCCAAAGAAGGTAGTATCCTGCATGTGTAAAAAATTCTGCCGCTCCATTATAACCACAGTAGGTTTCTGGGGAAGTGTTACCTGGTGCCTCATCATAGCTTGTTATTCCTACAAGTGCATGCTTACCGTCATTTACATACGACAATGGTCCTCCTGAGTCTCCAAAGCATGTACCCTGGTTATTTTCAACTATTACACATACTTCTTCATTTTGGTTGCTGGTCCAATCAGCATTAACAATGCTGCAGGTCTCTGAAGATGAAGCGGTTAGGTCAACCTTTAACAAAACACTGGATGCGCTGCCATTGTCCATAACATCTGTAGTTCCCCACCCAGCCGTGACTAGGTTCATTCCATCAGGGATATCGTCCAAGTATATCGGAACTGGAGTTGCTATGGTATTAGGAACAGATTCTTCCAGCACAACTAGCCCAATATCATTGAATAATCTCAGGTTGTCATATTCTGGGTGAATGTATACCTCAATTACATTATATTTGTACGGATTATTACTGAAGTTTTGCACACTTCCGACAGAAATGGCAACGTCTGCTGCCTTTAAGGGTGTAACGCCATCAGACTGAACTAGACAATGTGCTGCAGTGAGCACCACCTGTGGTGCAATTAGAGAGCCGGTACACGAACCATTATCACCAAGATCAATATATACAGCATATGGGAATTCGTTTGCACCGGCTGCAGTCCCGTTGATAATACGCTGGCCAGTTGAGGGCACATTTTCCACGGGATTTTTTTCTATACTTGCAGCTATAGCGCTGCCAGTTGCACATATAGAGGCTGAAATTATACCGCAAATCGCTTTTTTCGTAGTGACAATCATATTTTTTTAATATGTTTTTTGTTTAATTAGTATGTTAGGTACCAGATATTAATTATTATATCAAGTTAATGTATTATTTATTTTTTAACAAAATTATCTATTTTTTACTCGGCTAGTACTACCTTTGATGGTTGTTTTATATACTTTTTCATTTTGCGTTGCAAGTACTTTGGCAGATATACGAAATATCAGTATAATATCCATTAATCTTAATGATATATTGGTAGATCCTATATTACCACTGTAATATTTTTTATTATCTTAATATTGTAGAGTGTAAATATAAAAAATACATGTTGTAAGGTTGAACATGACTTGAACCCTAAATAAGATTGATCTGTTCATGCCATACATGAACAAGGAAACAGTTCACTCTTGCAAGGTCATCCATTTGCAGATTAAGACTTTTGAACTGCAATTGGGTAATTTGGATTTGGAATTTCATCACACTAACGGATTTCTGAATTTATTTGCTGGTCAATTCTTTACTAACAATCCATCAAATTGTAATTTAGTATAACTGCTTTTAATAACTATCTTGGCACCAGCTAAACTGTTTTTACTATTGCAAATGCTAGTAAAGATCATTAAAAAACCACCAGCCATATAATTACCTTTTCCTCATCAAAATAATATTTTCCTTTGGTCTGGAGGCTAAAAAAAAATCTGTAAATAATCTACAGATTAATACTGAAAGATGAGTTGAACTATCAACACCATATAACAACCAGTGATGTATACATATTGGTGCGAAGAAAATCCTAGCTCATTAAGCCGAGATTTCTTCCGGCAAACTCATCTCCGAGTTCTTTGATATAGTTTTAGCTTTTGTAACCATGAATTTATTTCAGTATTCGGGGGGTTTTTTTATTGAAAAATCCTTATGCTAATGCAGATGGGAAGAACAAGCCAAATGCAAAACAGATGAGCTTACAGTAGGACTCGAGTAAACACCTATGTTTAAATTGTTTACATTCCCTTTCTCCTACTGGATTGGAAATTTTGCTGTTGCTTTGATAGACTTGTCAAGTGATGAATCGAATCCCCATCACTAACTTTCACTATAAACATCAAATCCCAGCAGTGTATAAAACCTCGTAGGACAATAAAGGGATTAAAAATCCGTATGCTAGGCGACTAGCTGGTAAACCGATAAAAAGTGTTTTACAGGGTGATAAACATTACCAACTCTTCAGCTGTATAGTTTAATTTTTGCTCATACTAACTAGCTTTGAATTTGAAGCCATCGTTCATATTAAGAACAACTTGGATACTCAAAAAGGTGTTCTATTAAAAAAAAAACTAACCAAAGATGAAAAGGTGTGGGGGGGGGGGCGGGTGAGTAAAATAAAGGCAGCCAGCCACTAAATTAACCAAATTAGTTTTAGTTCACGTGTAACAAAAAATGAAAAGGAGCTGTTTTATATCCTTCCTTCAAAATTAACAATGTCGAAGCCCAAGCCCGACCTAATCTCGAGGTCCAAAACTAGCAGGCCCATGTGTACCGATCATCACTGATAATAACAATGTGGCTATAACATAATACTGAGGAATAGTGACATTGCTTTTATTTTGGTAAGGCAGTATTCAACACACTTTCACCAAACCAAAACACGCTTCCTTCTGCTTTTCTCAAATCACCAAGTTGTTAGGGTCGCCAGCCCACAAAAAATTGACCACTAAACAACTAGAAACAATTAATATCCCTCTACAAGGAATCTTCATTTTATTTTTATTTAAATACCGACATATTCCTTTTTGCTGTTTTGCAATTGTTTATTTTGCCACAAATTGGTTGAGATATCAAGACACTAAATTCAAAATGAGTAAATTTTCAACAAGTATATACAAGCTTATTATCAAGGATCTTAAAAACAACGATTTTAAGTTGTCACAGCTTAGAGGAAAAGTAGCATTAATTGTGAATGTGGCATCAAAATGCGGATATACACCCCAATATGAGGGTCTACAGCGATTACACGACAAGCATGGGGGAAAAGGCCTCATGATACTTGGATTTCCTTGCAATCAATTCGGGCAGCAAGAACCTGCTGATGCAAAGGGGATCGAGCGCTTCTTAATGGAACGATTCCAGGGAATACATTTCCCTTTAATGCAAAAGTCGGATGTAAATGGACCTGAAGCAAATGAGGTCTATAAGCTTTTAAAAAAAGAAGTTGCCGATAAAATTGGCGTTGAGGAGATGGATATCCAGTGGAATTTCGAAAAGTTTTTACTTAATCGTGAAGGCGATTTAGTTGAGCATTTTAGTAGTAAAGTAGCACCTGAACAAATCGAGAAGGATATTGTCAAGCTGCTTTAGCATGCTTTTCTATTGGTTTAGCGAGAATTCTCGTTGTTTAAAAAACGTACCCCTTTATGTAGTGTGAGTGTTTATTAAGTCACAAACCCTTCCTTATATGAAAATTGTGATTTGTTATTAAACCAACTCCAAATCGTATATTGAGAATAAAGCATCAATGTAATGGGCTATCAATATTAGTATAAAAACAGAGTACAGCATTTGCAGTTGCAGTTGCATTTAAAAAGTATTGGCAGCCAAACATAATAGTATACCGAAGGAATATACACTCTTCATTAAAAGGAACGAGCATATCGTCTATTTAACTAAACGAGATAAATGAATTGATGAGCTACTGGATTTAGCGTTCGTCAGAATATCGAAAGGGTACATTCAAGATGGCAAACTGTAAACAGATATGGGGTTACAGGTCGTACGTAGGTTTATATAGAGTGAGTGGTGCTGAAATAAATGGATTTTTACCCAAGAATAGTTTATCAAAGGGAAGACCCTTGCAGAGTATTGAATATGCTCTTCGCATTTCGCTTCTCACCAGCTCTACATGGAAAGGATTGATGTTTCTTCCGCAGTTAACATCTATTTGATAAGGGTCTTCGATGGACAGCAAACGAAGCGATTGTCTCCAGTTTTCAGGGTTTTTAATCATAGTGCGAGCCTCAACCCTGTCAAGAGTTGGAAGGTATTTCCTACTGATTCTTGCGGATCCCAGCCTTGGAGAAACAACACAGTCAAGATAATTATGCTTGTAGCCATAGTACTCGAAGAAGCCTATCAAAAGTTCCGCCAAACTTTCTTTGTTGGGAGAGCAAATGGGCGAATCGACAAAATAAATGTGGGGGTTGATCTTGGCTTGTTCTACCTTAATTGGTTTTCTACAATTTGTACAAAGAGAATGGGAGACAATATTCGGCTTAGATGATGTCGATAGCTTTTCTGACAGGCGGCCCTGATGACTAGAATAGCCCTTGAATGGATACGAATCGTAAAAATCTATTCTAAACACTTCATCTATTTCAGTATCACTTGATGGTTGTGGATTAACGCTCTGTTGCGATTTCAAGTCGTTTTTCTGATCTAAATGCTTGGATAATATCAGTTCGGAGGGGTTGTACTCCTTTACACCTCTTTGTTTGGAAGTCAAACAGCATATCTCCTGCAAATTCGGTACTACCCTTCTTCCGATCAGATATGTTAAAAGCATCAAGGTGTATGAGTACGAATTTATCAGAATCACGCCATTTACCAAACCTCTGTGAGATACCCAAGATTTCACTAGTTTAATCAAAGGTCCCACCCGACTATCAGCGTTCATATATGCCTTTATCATTTTTGTTTTTATAACCCCATCATTGTTATTGCACGTTATATCGACAGAAATCGGAGGGTCCGCACTACGTTTTATCAGTTAAACAATTATAGCAATGTCATAGACACCATGAATCTTTCTCTCAAAAAAAAGTGATAAGCTAGTTGCGATAGATATGAGTATAGTGATTCTGCAATACAATTATAAGAATAGTTTGAAACTGCTAAATAGCCCATAGCCCTACCGTTGATAAACCATCTTTACTATTGGCACATTCGCATCTATAAATACACCTGTGAAACCTTTACGTCGCATACTTTTACACAAGCTGGACAAAAATCTTTTTTCATTACCAACTCCTGCCTTTCTCTTTGTACGTTTCAGCATAATCATCAAATCAATGTCACTACCATTATTAGCGGTCCCTATGCTCCATGATCCAAACAATGTGATTTGTGGGTAATATTTTTTCATTTCCACCTCAAACGATGCCAGCCTTATTAATTTTAGAATTTCATTGACGGATTTTCCACCACTACCCACAGGTTCGTTAGTGTGCTCACAGATTTCTCTATCTAACCGAGTATAATCTACGTTTTCTGTGCTTACTCGCCAAAGATGCCTATTGAAAGCCAAGCTAGCGCGCTCAGCCTTTGTGAGACTTGTGGTGTCTTGCACTAGTTTAGTAAGTTCTTGGGCCTCATCTCTGCCTATTTGTTCAAGTTCGCTTTCTTTCTCATCTATAGATCTTTTGATCAACTCTTCATAATGATTCTCAGTATAATACTTATTTTTAGATCTTGTTGGTGTTTTTATTTTGCTCTCAACTTTACTTTTACTCTGGTTCTTGGGTTTCCCTGTTGTATTTTTTATGTTGAATTCTAGCTTTACATTCTTTTGAAGCATTTTAAGCTCCCTATCATACTCGCTTCTTTTATTCTTTGGTAGTTTGCCAACTGGACCATATTTTTCCTCTACAACTTTGTGGGCTTCGCGCATAGCAATACGAAATTTTAATCTTTCAAGCGCACCAGTTTTACTACTCGGAACAGGTGTCAACACAGTATTGGACTTTTTGGGTGTTATAGAAGCGCTATGTCTGTCGCCTTTACTAGCAACTTCATTCCTGAATGCTGTATGAGAATCCTGTGTTTTGGGAGTTTCGTCTCCTGGCTTTTCAATAGTTAAAAGTGAAATTCTACTATTAGTACAGGAATTTGATGTCTTTACTTCGACACACTGTACAGTAGCAGCGTTTTCACGTTTTTTCGGTGATTTTGTGGTTTCTTGCCCAAAAATCAACTTTTCGTGACTCGCTTGATGGAACCCGGAAGATCCTGTGTCATTATTTTCCGGTTTTGTATTGAAATTTCTATCCTGCTGCATATACATGTTGGAATTGGAGTGAAATCGCATGCTTTTACACATAATAGTATGTCTTGGGATTTTTTGGTTCGCTTTATTAGGACCGCTGGGCAGAAATTTAAAACACTTTGGTACAAGAGCGTCTTGAATGGAAATCCGTTGGAGCTTCATCAAATGCCGGTAACTTTCGCCAGCGCTAAACATTATTTCAAATACACTTTCTTGGTTCTATTTGTACTGTACTCTCTGACTATGACTTTACCCGAGTAAAGGGGTAGAGCATTTCCTCAAGTTTATACAATTTGTGACAATATCAATTCATAAATCATGATTTCACCAAGCCATACAAATTTTTTTTAAGTTTGCAAATGATTTCACGAATCCAAAAAACTATGCAATATTTTCTAAGTTCGATTATCTCGCCTAAAACCTCCATATTTGGGTCAAGTGCCGATTAGAAGTATGAGAAGTATGAGAAGTATGAGAAAACATAAAAGTCACCTCGAAACTGCTTTACACGCCCGTCTGAACAACCACAAAAACCAATACGTTATGGGAAAGCATAACAAAGACGGGTTTGTCTTGGTATTTTAGAACTAGTTTCCATGCGCTTGTATGTTGCATCTTCACTACCTCGTAATGTCTTATAATCAGGTGCTTTGCTTTTGCTTACAAGTGTCAATACTTTGTTTGCTATTGATGATAGTATATTTGTGAATCGTCGTGGTACAAGAAGCACACATATATAGTTGCTTAAAACTACGAACTGAGTAGTTATGTGTAAAAAGTAGAATAGAGTTATTTAAATGTAACTTTGGCTTATCTGCAAAGTAAATAGGACACAAATAGTAATTATAGTCTAATTAGTCAACAGGAATATAAGATGAATATAAACCTAAGGTGGAATCTCAATAGCAAACAAAAGAGTATTTATTCAGATACTGGTGATTTATCCAGACAGAAAGTTTATAAACCAGTTTCCGGGTTTTCTTGCCTTCCCTGAAACAACATCCTCAACATGGTCAATAAGTTTGGAATAATATTTTGGATCGGAGCTTGGGCTGGTAATTCTGCTAGATAGTGGATACTTGTTTTTGGCATCGTTATTTAATATTCGCTCTAAAGAGGCCAAATTTGATTTTCCATTATCCAAAATAGTTTGCATTTCCTCTTTGCTATCATAAGCCTTTTTATTAAATCGCTCCTCTGCGTATTGCTTGAGTGATTCTGAAAGGTTATATGTTGGTCTGAGTCTGTCAATTGGCCACTTTGAAGCTACTCTATTATAATTTCTGTGCAAAACCTTGAGTTCGGCTAGTAGTACACTCATTTTCTATGTTGTTTATTCGTTTAACCTTTGGGATGAGAAGATCTGTACTTTTTTCTGAGAAAAGTTAGATTTGATGAATTCGTCCTAATTAAAGTATAATTGATATTTTAAGCTCAATTTACATTTATAACACATATATGTAAAAAAAATCCATACATCCTCCCTTCTCCTAGTGCACTTACCTCCAAACAAAAATCGGTAAAGTTGGTTTGAAATTCGCTCTTGAGATATTGAAAGCAGAAACAGTGTGGTTCCTATATCTTGGAAGAGTTTGTTAAATTATGTAGTTTTGGAACTGATTGGCCGGTAATTTTCTTTCTCTGGCCACTAGTAACTGCTAAAAAACAATTGTGCCAACAACATTATAATCAAAGAGATTGGGAGAAAAAAAATTTTAGGTCATCACATTTACCAATAATTGATCATTGCAATCACTGCAATCGCTACAAAAAAATATAGAAAAGCAGAATCACAGATCAGCAATGGTTGGTTGAGGGTAGTGGTGTTTCCTCAGGTATATCTAACTTACTTTTGATTTTGGCTTTGTATCCATCATATCCGGACTACATACCAACTTAACTCTGCCTCTTTGTTGCCGCAGGATATATATCTAGACTGTTTACTGCTCTAAGATTAGGTAGAAAGATGGGAATATACTGTGAAGGGAAAAATGAGTTCAGAAAATAAAATTGTGATCGATGTTATCGAAAATCCCAAGAATCTGTATGAAATAAAAGCGGTTATCGAAAAGGTGCAACTCGAGCTAACAAAGCTCAGAGGGATAGAAAACGTAAAACCCGATAATAGTCATGATACTCGGTTATGTGCAAATGAGGATCAATTTTGTAAAAGTTATGGTAAAAATAAACCTGTAGTGGAATTTAAGGATTTTTGGGTAGTCGATAGCGAAAATGGTAGGAAAAAGTGTGTTAATTGGATGCAGATCGCAATGAAAAGGCTTTTGTGTGATATCCAAAATACTAGGCAAACCGAGGTTGAATCACTCTACGAAACTATTGACACGATAACGGTTTTGATTTCGGAATTATGCGGTAAAGGAGGTAAACAGAAAAGAATATAATGTATATATATGTGCATATATGTTATATTATGCAAGGCATCCCACAACTTTTTTGCCTTTTGGCTTATGTTTGGAATATTGCACAGTTTACACACATAGCTAAAAAGTATGGTATATCAATGTGTAATACTTTTTCAAGCATACATGCTTGGCACCCGTATAAACCATATTGAAAATAATCTTATTCAATAAAAAACATTATAGCATCCGGATCAACAAAGAGAAGCTTTAAGATGTGGACCGAGAAAGGCGAGGAATTTGCTATAATCCTAAATGAACCCAGCTTTAATGAGGCCGATCTAGGTTCGCAAACCTGGGGTTCGTCGATTTTGCTTTCTAGGTAAATGTTATATGTATAAAAAGCCTTTTAATATTCTGCCCTAAATGGAATTAGGGGGTTTTTGCGTTATTTAGTTCTTGACTGGTTTTTTTTTCATTAAAAATATTGTATAAATAGAAAAATAGCACGAAAAGATTTCGATATTAGTAAATATAACAGTATACTGGAACTGGGAAGTGGGACCGGCTTGGTTGGCACAACTTTATCTAAGGTGCTGGCTGATACACTACAAAACATGTTTAGGAAGAATCAAAATTATAGTACAGATAAGAGCGTAGTGATAACAGATTTTATCCCCGCACTTCTTGACAAGATAAAAGCAAGTTTAACCGACAACATAGGATGCACGTTTGATGCTAGTTCCACAGCTTCTATCTCTAACTCCAAGATCTGTAGCTGTAATTGTACTGTTAAGGTTGAAAAATTCGATTGGTTCACTCTGAACAAATTAGCATTAAAAACAAATAGCGATTCTGATATTGTTGTACCGCCTAGGGCCAACTATCTGGACGTCTATGGATCTGAGGCTTGTGAGATTGAGCACAACAGTAATAATAATGGTGTCTACCAAGACTTTGATTTGGAGAGATATGCGCGTAGTTTTGATCTGATTATTGCTGCGGATGTTCTGTATGAGCTCGAACATGCAAAAATTATACCCAAAGTGGTAAAACACCTGTTGGTCTCAAAAGCCTCTCCACATGCTAATAAGGCAGCAAACGATGGTTTGTTTGTGATTGTAGTTCCATTAAGAAAAACACATAAGCTAGAAGTTGAAGTCTTTGAGCAACAGATGTGTGCTGCTGGATTCGAGTTACTCAAGGTTTTTCAATGTTCGCTACAACAGGACCTGGAAGAATGGGCCGACAGGATAAAAGAAAGCGGGAACCTTGATAGAGTTCCCTTTCAGAAGGTGTTGGAAACAGAGGAAAAAACGCAGGAGCTTTACAAGTGTTACTTTTGGGCAAACAAGTAGTTGAAGACACCTCCTGCTGTTTTTTTTCCTCGTTTGCACAACTTTTTTTGGCCGTCCTTTTTTGAGAGACGTTAATATAGCAATAGTCAAATTTCCTTTTTTTAAAAAAACAAACAAGAGTTCTGAATCACATTGGTGAAATAAAGTGGAGAATATATGGAATTTAGTAGCTAGTTATATTAAAAAAAAATAAAAGACGGAAAGCGGGAAACGAAACGCGGGTATTAGTAGGATAGAGTTAACTAGAAACAACAACAAAAGTGCTAAAATCACTCTTCGTCATCTTCCTCCTTCTCTTCCTCACTCTCATCATCCTTATTTTCACTATTATCGAGGTACAAAAAAGATAGTTAAGTATTGGCAAATTGTTATTAAGACAATGTGAACTGATAGTTTGTTTTTTTACAAAAAAAAAAAGTAATTTTGACTTACTTGAGTTTTTGAGTACGGTATTCTTCATACAAGACATTGTTAGTGTAATCGATAAAGTCTGAAATATGGGAGTTGAGTAGTATGTATCTAAGTAAGCCAAAGTCTGACATGTCGTCGTTATCAACTAAATTATGATAGGATAGGGAATCATGCTGTTAGTATCAGGATCAAAAAATAAAGAGGGATGGACTGGTATATTGTATTGCAGTGTAGTGTAAGGCAAGCCGCTCTCTCAGTATTTTCCATAAAAAACATAAAACATAAACAAGATCTTACTTTCAACTGTTCCCCAAGGGTATCTTCGTACACGAATGGAACCATAGTCACCATCTACAACCTCGTCACACCCTACAATAGAGAAGGGAACGATAGCTTGAATCTCCTGATTTTCTTCAAGGGTTTCTGGATCAGATTCGTCGTCCCATCCAAAGTTATAGATTGGGAGCTCATAAGTCATAACGTCTTTCATAACCTGCAGTTTGAACAGTGCTATCTCGTCTGTTGTAAAAGTATCGGCACGCCCAATAAGCAAAATAATGTTGACAAAGTGACCGAGACGCTTAATAGCCTCAATATCCAGCTCTCGCAATCCATGACCTGTTGGAGTCAAGAAATAAAGAAGTACGTGGACTCTGTTGTCCTTGTACTTGGAGTTACGTCTAATTCTGCTTTCCTCAAGCAACACCTCATCGAATTGTGATTCAATGTATTCTTGCAGCTGGGTGAAGCTATATTTATGAAATATTGATAACTTTTAACACTCTACCTTTATTATTTCACTCTACTTTTTTCCTTCTTTTAAACTTCCATAACAAATTTTCTTGGACTTTATTTGCTTTCAAACTTACCATGAGTAGTTGTCGATTCCATCTCCATATCCCGGTGTATCAACTGTTGTCAAAAAGATGTTTGTGCCATCTTCGATCATCTGTGTCTCATACTTGTTGAATTTCATTGGTTCTACCATGTGTGCCATTTCTGGATCTTCTGCTACTGGTGGTGGAATTACTTCTCTTTCACAAAGTGTGTTTACAAATGTGCGTCTTCCGAGTCCAGAAACACCTACAATGGGTTTTTGTTAAGTTAATTTAGCCATCCCAAGTTTTAGTAAACACTATATATAAATGGATATGAATCGTTGCATGGAAGAAATCTTTGCATGCCTGTTCGTACACATAAGCACTCAACAGTTCTGCTAATTTCTCGGAGAAAGTGAATTTCTAACATCATTTAAATTTGACTCGTGTTAATATTTTTAAACTTACCAACGAGCATGATGTTATATCTGATACCACGCTTCTCTGTTTTGTAGCGCAAGCTGCTAGGTCTCGCCGAGCTTACTGGTACTGCTTTGGCTCCTTTGCTACTCATCTTTTTTATTTTTCCTTATTTATACCTACAGATTATGGATTATCAAATAATGTTTAGCTTTATTTTTAGCTTTTGCATGCAAAATATTGGATCTCGAGAGTTTTGAATGATCATAGCATTGCTTGTAGTCCGCTAAACACGAATATAATATAGCTGATTTAAGTTACCTTGAGTTGTAGGCTCCTTGTGTAAAATCAACAACAGTAACAGAATATGTTTTCAAAGAAAGGGTTCAAAATATTTGACAATTTTATTAATAATAAAATCTACAAGCTCTTTATTGATTAATATAGTAACACTATTAGGAGTTTGGATTTTTTTTCCCATATCCCAATGTTTTCGCTATACAAGTTGTATGGGATGAAAAGTGTCAATAACCGATGGCACTGGAAACAATAATAGAACAAAATGGAACGGCAAATCAAATTCTACTAGGACACCAATTATTTTACGATTTGGTTTGTTTTGCTTTTCTTTTTTTGTTAATGTTGTTTGTGTATTATTTTAACTATCCACTTATTTTTGTTGGAATTGCTGTTGATTTTTGTTTATACTTGTGAAATGTGCTTCCCATTTGTCTTGGTTTTGAATGTGGATTCAAAATCGGTATTGTATTTTCGATTTTTTTGATTTTGCCTTTACAAATTCCAAGCAAATTTGGAGGAAAATGCAAACACAAATCATATACCCTTTATTTATTATCGTTGATTTTATCACTTGCACGAAATTTATTCTTCTTGGTCTGTAAACCTCTATGCTAAAAGTCACAAATTGGGAAAAAAAAAATTTTTTAATTCGAACATCGCTTTGTTGCATGGTTTTGGTATTGGAACTCAACTTATCAAAAAAAATATAAAAATAAAAATCCGGATATCTAATAGCCAAAAAACAAGCACCACTGATTGTGGGTTCTGGGTGGCACTATTGCAAAAAGCAAAACAATGCTAGGGTAGCATGGAATGGGATGGGATGGGATGAGCGAGAATATTAGCTTATTTTGGAATGAGTTATAGTAAACCCCAGTCAAACAGTAGAAAATAAATAACACCAGTACTATATTTTGCAAAGCTTGTGCGAATTGCTATAACTCACTTACAGCAAAGAAAAAAGTTAATACCTGTTACATAAACTCAAGCGCAAGGTCGTTTATTCCAACAATTCATGCTCTTAACTACCCCTACCTCGTTCGTTTTCTCTGGTTGGTTGGTTAATGCTCAAACTAGCAGTTCTTATTCCATTGTTTTCCAACAAGCTTATTATGTTAAGCCTAACAAAGAAAAATTCAAGAATACCAGACCCAGCAAACCGAATCACCAATAGTTATCTATCTGTAAAATAGATCCTAGCTGTGCAGAATGGCACTTTAACCTCATCACCCCATGCTGCATTTCTCAGTTTTGTATACAAAATCACTTTCAACTGGGAGCAACGGTTTTCTTTTTATCTGTGTGATATTGTTTGTACTTGGTTTGTATCTGTGTTTACATTTTCAGCTAACTAGTTCATAGCCAACCAGTAGTATTTTCAGGGGGGAGAGGGTTTTCTTTTGAGTTGATTTTTTACTCATTTTTTGGTCGCTGGAACTATAATTCGTACTAGATATTGACCACAAAACAATTCACAATTGGATGAACGAAAAGCTCTACGCAATTTTAGGTGTTATTAACCAAGGGATGGGTATTGTATACTCAGTGTACTTGATAGATGGCAGAACGAGGTTACATATTAACAAGCACTCGTATTTCATCAAACCAATCTAATGTACTTGATCCAGTCTGTTTATAATATTTTCTTCTCCCTCTCCTCCTATTTCTCGTACAAAAGTGGCTTACCAATTGAACTTATTTGCTATGACAACATTCGAACTCGATTTATAACCAAACTAATATATTAATATTAGAAGATTTCAAATAATGACACCTGCTCAAAAGATTAATTTGAATTACCAAAAACGGTAATCCATTCATTACCAAAGATTTCCTTGAAATCTCACATAAAAAAACCCACTAGCCAAATAAAATCAGTTATATTAGATACAGATCCTACTGTTCCATAACACAGTTTGGCTAAACTGCCTGCCTTAAACATGCTGAAAAAAGTATAACATGAGCCACTTACAGTTTTATGATATTGAATACATACATACATATACATATACACACACACATTTGAAGAGCTATTCTGCAATGCTATTTATTTTATTGGTCACCAACCACCTTAATTTTTATCACTGCTCAAACATGAGTAAAATATGAATATATATAAACTCAGTGAGCAGGAAACCAAAAAAGTATGCCAAAATAACTGTAGTCTAACTGCACATTTGTATTTCTATATTTGGTCAAGTATTTATGATATAATACCTAAAAATTTAGTCATACACCCATGTTGTTGGATTTGAGCAAGTTAATAAAACGGAAAAAAAAAAGATGCTGCACAAAATTCAGCTGGATCTAAATAACTATATTTCGAGGTAGTACCTTGTGTTGAGACTTCGTTTGTGGACTTCACAGCTTATTTATACGTATTTTTTCAGATATTCGTGATGTCTTTGGCTTGTTAGATTTAAAAGTTAGCACTATCCGTAAATTCTAGACATTCTAGTATTATAGATTACCCTTAGTCTATTATCACACACTTTTACAATTTTATTTCTATTTCAAGTTGTATATGCCATGGTAATTTGTTATATCATGGTCATAAATAACGAAAAATTGTTTTCATCAACATAACCCCCCCTTCACCCTCCTCTCCATCGTACTCTCAAAGTACATTTATAGGATAATTGGATTCCATATACAGAGAGGCTTTTTGTGATAAAACCCATTGCGAATTCAAACATAAAACCAACTACGAAATCCACGGGTTTCTCTATGAACTTATGAACGACCTCAAACTAAGCACATTAATTGTGACACTTTCCTTAGCAAAGCGATTCTTGTAGCAGCTATAAACTGGCGAATTAATTTTCTGCGTTTTTTTTCAGTCCCAATTTTTGAATATATTGGCAAAAGTAATAGAAAAATACAAATCTAAATAGATATGTAACACTAAGGTTCTTTACTGAATATAATAATGAGTCGATAATCATCAATAACAATATATCATCAATATAAAAATCATAAAAGCTGGAAAAAACAATGGACAACGTAAATACCCCCAATCTAGTAGAAGGCCTACTTTCGACAGGAATTACCCAAGAGGTAGCGAACTTTGAAGATTCCGAGCCAATTAGGTATACTAGTATGGGTGAGGAGGGGGAAATTACAGATGTAGAGGACTGGATGATTATTCAGGCCAATTCCATATCAGGACTTACACAGAATTCTAAAAAACACGATTCAAAAGTAAGAATCAGTAAAAGCGACATAACTGGAGTAACACCAGCAAAATTTAAAAAAGTCAAGAGCCGTGTGTACAAAACATATATTGCAGAAATCGAAGAAGTCTTTAAAGAATACCAAACATTAGCTAATGATAACGTAAATAAAGTGGAAGAAAGCACTGATACAGGACGGCTAGATTCCATTCCGGACATATTTTTCTCGCCAGATTTTAATCTTGAGAATACAGAGATATTTACTAAAGTTTTTGAGATGATTGGGAAAGTAGAAATCGGTGCTGAAGGCATGATTAACGCAGAAGACGAAAAAGAGGTTGAAAAACAAGAGAAAATAAGCAAGTATCTTAATATAGTGGAGAATGAAATCAACAAAGAGGTGGAGAAAAGATCAGGTTCGTTTTTTGGAGTTTTATCAACGCTCCAAAAACTGCAGGCTGAGACGCAAGAGTGTGTATCAGAGATTAAAAAGGTACTAGGGAACGTTCGAGAGTATAAAGAGACTAAAGAGAAAAAACGGGAAAAAACAGTTATGGGGCTAGTGAAACGAAAAACGAATGTATTGGAGTGTCTAAAGTACGCAAAAGTGGTGGAGGAAACCATTAATACACTGCCTGTAATTGAAGAGATGGTAATGAATGGCGATTCTGCAAACGCACTGTTACTTGTATCGGAGCTTGAGAAAATAGTGATGAGCAATTCGATCTCGCCAAAGAGCAACATTTACGGGTATACAATTAAACAGTTAAAGAGGGCGATGGAGTCTGTTTCTGATACAGGATTAAGTGGATTGGTAACGATGCTAGAGGAGGGGCTAGTTACGTATGTTGAAAGTGAGGGGCGAGCAGAGATAAGCTTTAACAGTATATTGTCGCTTTTGTGCGGGCTGGAGCGGATAGGAATAGCCACACAGGGAATCAACGAATTTTGTAGTAGAATTATGGATACAATTGGAACACTTGTAGAAGATTATTACCCAGAGGGCTTTCCCAAGTCAGGAAACGGTGTTGATTTTAACGATGCAGAGGTTCAACAAAAACTTTCGCAATGTGTTAAAGCAATGACGTTGGATTCTTATTTATATCTTTTTGGAAAACAAAGCCATGCGCTAGTATTGGTAAATGGATATATTCAAGAAATCAGTAACCTTGGGGCAAAAGTGAACGAGCAGAACAAAATGGTCACTACTAGTCCTGAACTCATATCAGCGATTAGAGAACTGGGTGATGTTGCGCAGGAGGCGGGGGATATGCGGATTACAAAGCTACTGAATTTTCGAAGAGATCAAATATCCCGGTTACCACTAGCGTCTTTCACAGCGCTTCTTGAAATGACTACGGACTACGTGGAAAAGATGGAAAAGCTACGGGGAAAAATGAGCAATAACATCAAGGGGCAGATGATAAAGGTAGGCAAGATATATATGGGAAACTATCTAGTGGAAAAAAGCAGGCAAATAAACGTTATAGTAGAAAACGAACAATGGAACCATGTGGATGCACCAAAGGACTATCAAGAGTTACTGGATAGTCTAGTTTCATGTAGTGAAGCAAACTCTGTAGAACTTGAAAATGCCCAAACCACGGCAAAATATTTGCCTCTTACAAGCGTGACAACAAAAGTTTCTCCAACACCACAAAAAAGCCCGATGAACAGACCAAGCTTAAACAAACTGAAAATTGGAGAATCAACCTTTTCGATGGTTGGTAGCTCGCTCACATTGCTCAAAATTGTGTATGAATACCTGCAGATTGCATTGCATGTCTCGTTTCTCTTTACACAGGCTGTTTCGGATACATCCATCATATTTAAGCAGTTCAACAGCAAAGTTTGCCAGGTTGTTCTTGGCGCTGGTGCTGTTGCTTCAGCTGGATTAAAGGTAATTTCAGCAAAACATATTTCTCTTGCGACGAATGCCTTGGATTTTGCTTTGGAAGTCATCAACTTGGCCCAAATCATTCTTTCGAATGCTGCTCCCTCATACAAAAAACTTATTTCAGATAGCTTTGACTTGATTACATTTGATTACATATCACACCGCGAAGAACTGCTTAAAAAGCTTCTCAGTATTATGAGTGAAAGAGCAAAAAGCCACGCAACTGCTCTTTCCAACACCGACTATGATCACCTTTCCTCTTCTCCCTCCTCCACTGCCCTCGGCATAACCAAAGAGCTAAAAAGGCTCTACAAAATTCTGTTTCGATACCTCAAATACAGCGATTGCGTTTCCACTTTTCGCTCCATAATAACCGAGTTTGACTCTACCTTCCAGTCCTGCTTTGAAGGTGATATCCAGGTAACTACTGCAGCAGGCAAACTAAATATCATTAATGATTTGCGATTTATTAACTTTGAACTCGAGAATCTACCTGGTGTTCCAACCCTAAGCGATATGTTGGAGATTACTGTAAACAACATTAACCTGGTTACCGATTTTTTGCCTTCATTCTCTGACCAACTGTATGATGAGTATTTGGAATATGAAGCTGGTTACCACCCCGAGGTTCAAGGCATAGACTACATAGATATTGATTCGGAAACTACACATAGCCCTTCTGTAGACAACAGTCCTTATTTCCCCTGAGACTATAACATGTTACCTTTTTTTTATCTGTTCGTTTCTCTTGTATTCTTCCATGTTATTTAGAAGGCGGGTAAACTTTGTTGTATAGATTTTTTTTTAAAACACTTCTTTTTGGTGTTAGCCCTGTTAGAATTGACTAATACTATGACTAAATTTTCCAATGTATGATTATAAATAATACAAGCTAACTAGACGTAGCTCTTTATTACACTTTATAAAGTTTGTGGTTCATTTACAATCTGTAGGACTCAGTTCATCTCAGTTTTGATCATATGCCCGCACTACTGTATCGCTTTTCTATTGTGTTCTTTTTGCATTTCGTCTTTTCTGCATTGACTCCTTTTCTTTGCACAGATCAAGAAACTTTCGCCCCATCCACTCATTTCATTCTGCATGAATTTTTTTTCAGACCATGGAAAAGTAAATAGATTTCCAGTTAATGATTACTAATGCTGGTTTCTTTACACTTCCATATAACCTAATAACAGTTTTTTTTTTGAGCACCGAGTTAATCAACTCTAATCACAAACATTTTACTTTTTCTTTGTTCTATTCTTCTTTTTGAATTTGCGACATAATGACTGAAGAACTAAAAGTAAGATACGATTCGCATTTTCTTTGTACAGGCTGTACCCATAAAATACAATTTACAAGAAAGATCATATCTGGTACGAATAGGTCGAGTATGCAGTAGATATGACCTGCCAAAGCTGTGTTGAAAGCGTGAAGGAGTGTCTATCACAAGTTTCAGGTATATATATTATATTATATTATATATATTGTGTGTGTGTGTGTGTGTGTGTCAGTAGCTGCTCTTTTTATTAATTACCATTTCTTCCCTTCTCAAATGAACCATTGTATCAACACGCAATAATACACAAAGGATATTAGAATTGGTATTGAATACATTCTTTTGTCTATAAGCTATCAACTTTCATTTAAAAGGGGCTGAAAAATATACAACTTGCAGGAAAAGCTACCCATTCCTTGAATTTAAAAAAATATTCTCTCTCTCCGTTTATATTCTTTAATAGTAACCAAACCAAGTTACATAAACACTGTGGATACCGAATAGGAATAAGAAATCTCGAAATCGATTTGGAAAATCAGAGAGTATGTATTGAAGGCTTGGGTAAAGTTTCGATGTCACTAATATCTAGATTCGCTCTCAGTTCTACTTTTTGACCTTATCTACTAACCAATAATTTTCACACTAAAAATTTACACTCATAGTAAGACCCTCTCTTATAGTTGAAAAGCTACATAGCTCTGGTAGAACAGCTGTAGTACGAGGAGCCGGGCTAAGCAACGGTAAACATACTTTAAATCTCAATCATACCACCAATACTATACTTGAAATACTACACACAATCCCGTTATTACCCTCCGCGTTAGAAAAACAAAAATCGTAACTTGAAAATTCTGTGTACAAATAGGCGCTAGTTTGGGAGCAGCAGTGAGTATTTTGGATAGATACCCTGTCGATGTTCCAATGTCTAGTGGTGTGACATCAGGGCTTGTTAGATTTATACAGATATGCGAGGATGAATGTTACCTGGATGTTACGTTCAATGATGCAGTTCCTGGAAAATACAGTCTGAACATACACGCTAATGGAGATACAACAAATGTACCAAAGTCATGTGGTGGGTACTTTTCCGAAATCTTCAAAAAGATCTTTAATAGGTCTGACTCGCCATACCAAAAGGACATCCTTATAGATGTGGGTCAAGATGGTAAAGGCAAGACTTCTTTGGAATGTCAGGGATGGAACGTCCACGAATTGATAGGACGATCTGTAATAATAGATCAAGTGATGTCTACTAGAAAAAAAACCGTTTTGGCCGGAATCATAGCACGGAGCTCAGGTCTGTTTGAAAATAACAAACTTATCTGTGCTTGCACTGGAAATACTATTTGGGAAGAAGACGCTATTTTCCGTTCAAAAAGCAAATTCTAGATAACATCCAACATCCATTCTCCACTTGCTACATTTTTCCCTCTTTTTCTTTTTTTTTAGTTCGCTAATATTAACCTTTATTAGCTTTTTAATTTTGCTAATTTGATAGACGCGAAACAGCCACCAATAACACTAATATTTCTCTAATGTTTGAATATGTGATTTTACATACTACAAAGCCTTCATTTTGATATACCCAGTGAGTACAATATATTAAACCTTTGCCTCCTGTCCCTGGTGTCTTCAAAGATACTGCAACAGAATACTGCCGGTCTAGCAACTGTACTTCCATATTTCATGGTCAATATCTTCAAACATGCTTTGATCGTTTTTGTGTTGGTGATACCACGCAGTAAATCCACCTGTTAATACATATACACTTTGATTTTCTGACTGTACTTTCTCTTCCACTTCTTTTGTAGCATCTAAAGTTTGCTGTGATGCTAGAGCATTCATGGCTTCAGAGTAAATTCTGGCCGATTTGGGCCCTCTAACTTGGGACAAGGCGCAGTGAAATATGACCATCGGGATGCCCTGGAGACGCTTTACGACTTGGAGAGTGTCATCTCTTATGTCTCTTGCTGATATATTTAGACTCCCTGGGATGTGCCCACCCTAGTGTATAAATTAGTGGCTGAATATCATGTATATCTTTTTCTACATAACGAGGATTTTCCTCATAGAGACAACCAAAGAAAAAAGGGGTAATATTTGTTGAACATATGAAAAGTAAAAACAATTTTATGAGGTTATATGGGTAAAATGTGTTACAATGTAATCCGTATCCCTCACGTCGACGACTTGGTAATGTACCCTAATTTATAGTAAAACATTTTCTTGAAACATAATTTTAATCTTCGGTTAAACACTCAGAATGATCGATTTCTCTTTCGCATTTGTTTTCCAAGTTAGAATACCCCATTGAGGGAAGAATTTATTGTAGGTATCCGTGTGACTGTTGGGTACTGATCGGAATATATTGGCACATGGCCTATATTAAAAGCTATTATAAAGTTTACCCTTGTCTTAAGGAGCCGTCTCTAAGTATTTTTCCTAATTCTATTGCTGTTATTCGTTGGATGCTGTTCATATTTTGAGTTTTATATTAGAGCAGTATTTTTTAAAGGATTTCAAGGATAAATGTTATATATTCTGTTAAAACAAAGAGGAAGATGCAGATTCGAGATTTGAGCTTTATTTTTGGGTTACACGTTTCTTATTAATTTTTGACATTTTACAACCTCTTTTTTCTAGTAGTAAATACATGATGCAAAATCAATCAATTTTTAGAATTTTTTGGCAAAGGTTTAGCAATAATCCAGTTGGTATTGTAACTGCAAGAGAAGCCAAAACAAAACAACAAATACCAAAGACCAAACAACAGGGGAGAAAAATCATGAAACTCATAAACAGTGGTGAAAGCAAAGAAATATATAGATTCCTTGTAAATATTGTATTGTATGTGTAATGGTTCAATTCTTATCTGTGATATCTGTGATTGTACACCAATATTCTTATACTGGATCTTGAAATAAGTATTTAGAATAAACCTGGAGTACAAAAATAAGATAATAGTAAAAGCAAAAAAAAAAGACGTGGTTGAACTACAAGTAATTTAAAGCCGCTCTTTGGAAGATCTAGTGATTTTGAAAAGATATCTGTTACTTATATTAATATACTTACTCGGTTTGAAAATTTTATAGGGTTTTATCTCGCAGCAAGTGTATATTTATGGTACAAAAATCGAAAAGGTATTAGAGCCTTTGTTTGTTAAAAAAAGAGTTTACATTCAAAATCTTAACAAAATAACTTGATCTGTATAACCAAAATGAAATAAAACTACAATATGTTTAGTAATGTATAAAATAGTCCCTGTGTAATAATGTTTGATGATGATAAATTATAAGGCTATTCAATAAGTTTAAGGCACAAAATTCTGTAACTAAAGAGATTAGCGAAATGAAGATAAAAGAGAGAGAGAGAGAAAGATATGGTTGGGGATGGTAAGGTAGAATACACCAAGAATGGATGCTTACAAAGTTAGGAACAAGTGTAATTGCACCAAAAGAAAGTGCCAAGTACAATTAAAAGGTAAAGCTACAAAGTGGGGAGGGTGGGGAGGGTATTAATTATTCTCAAACACCAGAATTGATAAAAATTAGTTGGGTGTATGCATTGTTTGTTACGAAAAGCTTTGCATCACAATTATGATTGTTTTTGATAGCAGTATTACGTGAACTACCTTTTTCATTTGTGCGTTTGCTTTTTGGATTTTCGAATTAAATTGCTTAAAAACCAAAAAATGATAGTAATAAAACCCAAGGCAATTTTGCTATAGGAAAATAATTGGCGATGGACAGACTTTGTGGAATTTTATTTGACAAAAATAAAAAAATGAAATTGCGGTTAAAAATAAAATAACGTAAAATAAGTGGTGATTTATAAGGAGTTAATCGATAACGCCGATGAAATGATAAGAAATGGTTTGATTTATATTTACTAGTTATATGTGATGAGAGTGTAGAATCCCACAGAAAGTGGAGTTGGCGATTAGAAGAGAAGTAAAAGAAGAAGGAAAAGGAAAAGGAGAATGGGAAATAGTGATGGTATGATGTATATGAATATTACAAGGCTTGTTTATCGGCAAAGTAAACATTAGTGGCCAAGTAGATCTTAAGATGCGCCATTATGTTTGTAAAAAAAAAGGGAGAGGAAGAAGAAGAGGAGGTGTGAGGATGTGTAATAGACGAAATGCATGTCTGCATCACACACAGATATTCTATTACTTGCATAACTAATGTATATGTGTGTGCTTATATGTGTTGCATTTGCATATGCGAAAAGGCGTGTATGTCTCTTGGTAAATGTAAAATACTCACGCAGGCTGGGGTTTTGCACGACCACCAAATATGACAACTTTTCTTTTCCACAAAGTTTTCCATGATGTTTAAAACTTTCAATGCTGTTACATTCACTTTTGAGTTTCTAGGCGTATTTACTGGGTTTACCAATTCATGGCGACAAGAAGTGAATAGAAAAGGAGGTGTTTTAAAGACGTAAACAACAGGCAAATAAAAGTAAGTGCCAGGGCAAATGAAAATCAAGTCACTCAGACAAAGGCCAAACTTGAGGACTATTTTTAATGCACTTATCGATTATCTCCAAATAAGATTCTAGAAAGTTGAAGCAATGAAAAATTTTATGACCAATAATGTTCACGAACTAAAAAATGCAAACTAAAAAAGGTATAAAAAAAGGCAAGGTGGAGTAAAATGGGTAAATATGTTTATTAGTGATACTTGATGTTTAAATTCCGAAATAAAAATAAAAATAAAGGAAAATAAATGCGCAATAGTGGGCTCATACAAAACAAACAAAAACCATTGGCATGTAAATAGTAAAATACCCTTTACTCATTCAACATTAACATAAGCCTGGCAACCTTTGAAGGCGTCCCTTGAAAATAAAAAAGGATAGGAGGGAGGGTGGGATAGGCATTTTATTTTCATTCCTTTGCTTTTCGCGCCTTTTCCGTTTTACAAAAAAGAAGAGGAAAGTGTGGAATAAAGAAAAAGCCCATGTAATGGGTATGAGAGAGATGAGTAAAATTGTCGGAATTTAGTAAAAACTTTTGATTTTCCAAGAAAAGTCTGAATTGTTAAAAATAAAAATAAAAATAAAAAAAGCGGAAACTTTAATAGTTCTGCAAACCAGTATAAATAGTACTGCAAACTAGTATAATGGAATAAACAAAACTGTTCAGTATTGAGAGAAAAAAATTTTTTTTCTGGAAACCCTTTTTTTTTACCTTATAAAGTAAAAAGAACAATAAACATTCAATCATCCGTTCTTGTTTTTAAACTACGGAAAAAATAAGTATATAAAGGACAAGTGCTTCCTAGACTAAACATTACCGTACAACAAAACAGAAATCAATAGTGTATAGATACTTCTTTATAGTATACATTCAATACTGAATAACAAGTACAGGCAATAAACGCTAACAAAAGAAATTTAAAACACCCCAATAATCAAGTAAGGAATATTAATAGCAAACATGGGTCTCAACAGCCGTAAGCATTCAAATATATTGTGGAACGCCAACTTGCACGCAACCAATACAGAAGGTGTCATAAGAAAAAGTTCAATTATTGGTACAATTGGACCCAAGTCACAACCAGTAGAAGTTATGGTCAAGCTGATCAATGCAGGACTCAACATTGTGCGTATGAACTTTTCGCACGGTTCACATGAATTCCACAAGCAAACCATTGACAACGCAAGAAAAGCAGCAGCGCTTGCGGATGGAAATCAGTTGATAGCAATTGCATTGGATACCAAGGGACCAGAAATCCGTACAGGGAAGATTAGACCTGATATTCCTGAACCAACGTTTGAGGCAGGACATGAGATGATATTCTCTACAGATAGCAAATTTGAAGAAATAGGAGACTTGGAAGTATTGTATATTGATTATCCAAACCTGTGGAAAGTAGTAAAGCCAGGAAGAACCATATATATTGATGATGGAATTATGGAGTTTACAGTGTTGGAGACCAACGAAAACACCGTAAAAGTCCGAGCAGTAAACTCAGGAACTCTGGCAGAGCGCAAGGGTGTGAATCTACCAGGATCAATCATTGATTTGCCACCACTTTCCAAGAAGGACGAAGGGGATTTGAAGTTTGCAGTTGAAAATGGGTTGGATATGGTCTTTGCATCATTTATTAGATGTGCTGATGACGTGAGACACATCCGTGAGTATTTGGGAGAGGAAGGAAAAAACATCAAGATTATTTCCAAGATTGAATCAACACAGGGAGTAGAGAACTTTGATGATATTTTGGAGGTATCCGATGGAATTATGATAGCACGTGGAGATTTGGGAATTGAAATCCCAGCAGCGCAAGTGTTCTTGTACCAAAAATCAATGATAGCCAAGTCAAACATTTTGGGAAAGCCAGTTATTTGTGCCACACAAATGTTGGAATCAATGACATATAACCCACGTCCAACACGCGCGGAGGTATCAGATGTAGCCAATGCTATTATTGATGGAGCAGACTGTGTGATGTTGAGTGGAGAGACAGCCAAGGGAATATATCCAATTGAGGCGGTAAAAATCATGAGTCAAATAGCCATTCTTGCAGAATCATCTATATGCCAGCACTCAACATACAGTGATTTGCGCGATATCATTCCACTTCCTGTAGGCACAACTGAGGCAACATGTTCATCAGCCGTCAATGCAGTTTGTGAACTGAATGCAAAATTGATTATATGTCTATCGGTTTCTGGAACATCAGCTCGTATGCTTTCCAAGTACCGACCTAGTGTTCCTATCGTAGTGTTGACACGGTATCCATACACTGCACGCAATGCGCACTTGTCGCGTGGATGTTATCCAGTGATTTACACCAAGGAAAAGCCTGTGCTTACTGGTGATACTGCAGCAGACCGTGAGGTGTGGCAGATGGATGTTGATGCACGTGTACAGTTTGCAATTGACCATGCAATTTCTCGTGGATTGGTCAGCCATGGAGATTTGGTGGTGACAGTTCAGGGATGGCGTGGTGGTGTAGGAAACACAAACACCATCCGTGTACTTTGTGCATAAGAAGAGTAGTTTTTGTTTTTTCTATCTTTTCTTTTCTTTTCTTGTCTTTTTTTTTTTCTCGTTTGGTTTGATTAATTTAATTGGAAGCAAATTTGAAATTGTAATTGAGTTTGAAATTAATGTGTGATTAGAAAACAATGTCCAACTCTTTATTTCCAAATTGAAAAAATAAAATAAAAAAGTTTGCAAGTTGTAAAAAAAAGCGCATGAAAATACTTTTGAGCCGACACGGTTATATTGTAGATATTTATAAACAACGTGCAAGTTTAATAGTGCTTGGTAAAACTTGTAAAATAGTTGAATTTTATAATTCCTTTTCATTTTTATCATTCTTTAAAAGAAGAATACTAGTATTTAAACCATAAACCATAAACCATAAACCGATAATCATAAAGCATAAACCAAAAAATAAAAATAAAAACAAAAATAAAAATATAGCTAAACTATAACCAAAATAACAAAACAAAAACTATAAATAAAAGAAATAAAAAAATAAAAAACTCAAACCTGTCAACCTTTTCAATCCAAACTGTTTAATATAATCTATCCATTCATTCATTCATTCATTCATTCCTCATCTACTGTCAATTCATCAATATAGGCACGTAAATCATTAATCATGGAATACAACTTTTTGTTTTCACTTTCCAACTTGACAAACCTGTCATTATTTGTGTCTTTTGACAATAGTTTGGATATCTGTCCCTTCAACTCGTCAATTTGTTGCTGTTGTTGAGAAAACACCTTTTCATTTGCATCACCACTACCACTACCAACAGCATTATTTTTTTTAGATGATGCAAGTGACAACACTTGTTCATTTAATGCATCAATACGAGTATTGATCTTTGCAAGCTCACCCGAAAACTCTGTTCGAAACATCTTTTTCAACTCCTCTTCCAATTTCCCACTGCTGTTAGTACAAGCGACAAGTCGTTCATCCATTTCATGGATTTTCGCACCCAGTTTGTCCAACAACTCACGGTTCACAGTCTCACTCTTCGCTACTTGGTTCTTGATTTCTTGAGTTTGCTTGTTTACCCCACCCAACTTGCCATCCACAATCGCAGATATCTTGGTCTCGATTTCTTTAGTATCAGTAGGTTGGTTTTGAATCTTGGACTCAATGTCGTTCAGTTTGGATTCTAAAGTCTGTTGAACAGCTCCCAAATCCTTTGCAAACTGAAGAGCCAGGTGTGACTTGGTGTTGGACAGGTCGGCAGAGGTGGATTGGAGATCAGCTTGTAGCTGGTCCAATCGTTGAGTTTGTAGTGGTTCTCCACTACCCTCGTTTACTTTGGCTCCAGAAATGGCTGTTTCTGACGGTTGGTGAGATAAAGCCAGTTGGTCGAGTTTAGTTTGGAAATCAGCTAGTTTGGCATTGATTTGAGTTTGGAAATGCTCCAATTCTGAATTTAATCCGACCATTCCACTGTCACCGCTTGTATTTAAACTTCCACCAATATTTGGACTTGGGCTTGGACTAGCACTGGCACTTGCACTTGTACCATAGCCTGTCTTTGCTATGGTCGCTGCCACTCCGGCACCCAGCCGCTTTTGCAACTCAGCAATACGCTGTGAAGCAAGAGTATTGGCCCCACCAGAGGTTCTTGGAATACCAGCATCCGCAAAAATGTTTGCACGGTTTGCCACAAGGCCCTTTGGCTTCTCTGGACGACTTGGTACAGCAGAGGTGTTTGGAGGCAGCTGCGAAGCTGTTAGGTCGGGGGAAGAAGTCTCCAAAGACTTTTCAAGCGTCTTTGATTGGGAAGATTCGGCAGCAGCGCCTTGGGCTATTGCTCCAGAAGTAGGAGGCTTGCGGGTTTGACGCTTGATGAATTTCTTTGGAGGACGAATGGTGGGAGATTTAGTCTCGGAAAAGACAGGAGATAGTGGCAGAGAAGGAGAAGCAGAGACAGAGGCAGAGGCAGGATGTTCAGGTTCTTTTTTATCTTCCTGGGACAATTGTGTGGGAGGAGCAGATTCAGCATCAAGTTGGATTCCAAGAGGAGCATAGGCTTCGGCAGTTGGGGCAGTTGTTTGTTGTTCAGGAATATTGGTTTTTTCAGATTCTTGATGGTCTTGATGGTCTTGGTGGTCTGGTGGAGGAAGGGATACAGTTGTTTCTTCATGCTCCTTTTCCTGTTCCTTTTCCTGTACCTTTTCTTGTTCATTTTCTTGTTCATTTTCATTTATTTGTTCAGTAGATTTTTTGTTTTGAGAAGGATTTTGACTCATGGTAAATCTACGAGCCAATTTGGAAGCAAGTTCATCCGAAGTTTCGCTACTATACTTTGCGACATTCTTCTTGTCACTTGTTCGTTCTTTAGCAACTGAAAACCGAGAAGTATTGGGTGCGGACGAGTCATCAGGTGTTGTAGGCTTCACTTCACTCGCATTGTACCGCCGTGCCAATTTTGCCGCCAGCTCGTCAGAAACATTATCTTGTACACTTTCCTTTTCAAGAGATGCTACAGAAGATACATGTGGGTGAGTATTACGATGTCTGAAAGGCAATGGTTTTGATACCTGTGGAGGTACATCTGCGCCAGAAGTATTCGGTTGGTCCTTTTCAACAAACGAAGATGATGGGGTGGATTCAAGTGAGGTTGGCTTTGGTTGCTGAGGGTTTGGGTTTGGGTTTGGTTCTGAGTTGGTTTCTGTTTGAGGTTTGTTTTCAGTGTCAGGTTCATCTTTTATACTTTTTTCTTTATCACTAAAAGTAGTAGTTTTTGATCGCAGCTTGAGCTTTTGAAGAGCAGCTAATCCATCAGCACCAGAAAATAATCCTCCAACTGCTTGTTGTTTGATTCCATACATACCTGCTGGCTTTTGTTTTTGTTTTTGCACTTGTTTTTGTACTTGTTCTTGATCCCCTTCTTTCTCTTTCTCTTTCTCTTTCTCTTGTTCTTCTTCTTCTCCTTGTTCTTTTTCTCCTTCTCCTTCTTCTTGTTCTTGTTCTTGTTCCTCTCCTTCTTCTTTTTTGTTGTTGTTTTCAGTGTTATCATCATCATTATCATCATCAATTAGTTGGACAATATGGGCTGGGAATAACCCGATTCGACCGTGGTAATCACCTTTCCAGCGATCATCATTTTTTGTTCCCATATGAATCACCGTTACATAGTCTCCAGCATTCAGATACAACTCTTCTGGTAAATCAGTTTCATAATCTTCCAATATCTGTGCCTGTTGTCGTTGTTGTTGTTGTTGATGCTGTTTTTGTTTTTGCTGTTTTTGCTGTTGTTTTTCCTCTGTCTTTTCCTCTTGTTCAAGTTCATTATCTTCATCTTGAGCAATCACATCAGGTTCTTGTCGAGAAACTTGTTTATATTCTCTTTTTTGCGGCAGAGGTGGAGGTATTAAATCATTTTCTCCTATATGTTCCTGTTGCTGGTACTCCAACTGTTGCAATTTGGGTACTTTTTGGTCACTTGAGCGTGTAATATCTGTTGTTGCACGTCTAGGAAGTGGTGGGACTGGCGGTAATGGAGGTAATGCATCAATATCTCCTCCCAACCTGCTCTTATTCTTATTCTCACTCTCATTGTCATTGTCATTCCGACTCACATCTTCATCCTTATTTTCATTTTCGTTTTCGTTTTCTGTTGTCATAAACGATATATTCATTGCTTGAGGGGAAATTGAGATTGGTCTTGCTGGTAGAGGAGGAAGTTTTGGAGGTGGAGAAAGATAAATTGCCGAAGAAAGATGTGGAGATTGTGAAGATTGTGGAGAACGTGGAGGTGGTGGTGGAGGAATTGGCGGAAGTGGTGGTAACGACATTGGCACTACCTGTTCCCTTGTGCTCTCGTCCCTTTGGACTGCAAACCCTTTGGTTGCTCCACTACTCGCCACTCTGGGACCTGCCATTGTCCTATCTATACTTTGTCTTGATGTATCTTTTCCCTCTTCAATACTGTTCTTTCTCTCTTCTTTTTCCTTCTCCTTTTCTTTACCTCTTTCTTTTTCTTTGTTTTTTCTACCTGTGAAAAACCGTCCTAGTTTACTTGCACCTCCCGCTTTTGATGATGACTTGACTGAACCTTCAACTTTATCCCCTCCAACATTTATCATTGTTGCTTCTTTTCCTTTCTCTTTTTCCTTGTTTTCACTTTCTTCATGCCCTTGTATTTCTTGTGAACTTAATATTTTAACATACTATTTATTAAATCATTTTCCATTTATTATTATTATTATTATTACATAGTTCCTCTAAACAATAAAATATATACAAGAGTATATTATTACCTCACTAGGAAATGTTCCAAAACTTGCTCCATTCCTACCCAAATACCATTCATCATACTCCTCCAAAATCTCTACACGTTCACCTTGTTTCAACTGCAAATCGTCTGCATCTCCTGAATTGTAATCAAAAAGTACCTCTGCCATCCTTGTCTCTATTACAAGTTTTTTTTTGTTTATTATTTATTTTATTATTTATATTTTACAAGTTTATCATTTTAACAATACATATATATATAAACGTATAAATGTGTTGTAAAAAGATAAATGTAATTACTTTTTTTGGGTCTCTTGATGGTCTTTGAGGAATCGACTTTTCTCACATACTATTTACAAATACAAATACAAATACAAATATAAATACATTTTAGAATATAAACGTACATTTATATAATGGAATAAAAAAGTATAAAGTGAAAAGTAAATAGTAAAATTTACGTTAGAGGGAAACCAACCAAGTTCACCAGTTCGAGTATTATTGCCAACCCACCAAGAATCAAATTCAGTTTTTAGAACTTCTACAATATCTCCTTTTTGCAATTCTACATCGTCTGGTTTGATTTTGGAGTAATTGTTTGTAGCTTTTGCCAAAAACAAAACCTGTTCTTGTTGTTGTTGTTCTTGCTGTTGCTGTTGTTGTTGTTGTTTTTGTTTTTGTTTTTGCTGTTGTTGGTTACCTAGAATTGTTTTATATATATAGTATTATTAATGATGGGAGAGTAGAAGGAGGGATATAGTAGGAAAGAGTAAAAGTATAAAACTTACTCGACATGTTTCTGCCAATTCCGAAAATTAAAATTAAAAATAAAAATAAAAATAAAAATAAAAATAAAGACTCGTCTTCTTTTATATATATATATATATATATGTATGTATGTATATTTATATGTAAATTACAATCAAATAGTAATATTTTAAACAATCTAGTTCTCTTTCTTTTTCTTTTTCTTTTTCTTTCTTATTTCTTTCTTTAATATATATTTACGGAATTTTTTATTTCTTTTATTTATTTATTTTATTTAATTCTTTATTTCTTTTGCTATTACATGTTTTGGAATGAGTTTGAATATGAACATGAATAGGAATAGGAATAGGAATAGGAATAGGAATATGGGTCAAATGGGTTAATATGGGTTGAAATGGGTTGAAATGGGTTAAATTGTTTAATGGGTGGAAAAAACGTTTAAAAAATTCACAACATTTTGTATTGTTTGGCACATACACACATTTTATGAATTTTTATTTCCTCCAATTGTTTTGTACAAATTTGTCGAGTGAGGTGGAGGAAAAGGAAGATAGAGGAGGAAGAGAGAGATGGAGAAGGAAATAGAGTTGCAATTACTTGCTTTTATTTCCCTTTAATCTTGTTTTATTTATTTATATAACAGTT
>LSSK01000489.1:0-25774 GCA_001969505.1 Zancudomyces culisetae | reverse complement strand
GCATGTTTTGTTCAAGTGCATAGTGCTTTGGCACCAAAGCCACAAACAAAGATGCCAAAATTAATCGCTGGGAAGTACTCCAGGTTGTAAATCTCATTTTTTTTGATTTAGTTTTTTAGTTTTTTTTGTTGTTAGCTGTATTAATATTAAGTATTGCCTAGTTATGTTTGGCTATAAGAATCAGAATAGGGTTAATTTTATATTTATTTGTTCCTTTTAGTGTATATTATCCAAGATTCTGGTGTAGTAAAGGGATCTTTGGCTCTTTTATATTCCTAGTTGTGATAGGTAGTTGCGTCTTACAAGATCCGATTTATAAATATATATACGTCACGTGTTTATCTTTCGATCTATCTTCTAAATATTAGCGACACCTTTTAATAACTAAAGGATACGTCTAGATTAGTCTAAGTAACAAAATAGTTAATATTAGCGTTATATTAAGAATAACTAACAAAAGTTGTTTGTATTGATAATAAAATGGAGAGGATGCACTATTTATCCTTTATATACCTAAACGGACAGTCAACTTTGAAAGCTAAGGTAGATTTTGGTCATATGCAGTAAAACTGTCAATACCATGTATTTAAAATGAGGTACTACCCCTCAAGTAGCATCAAAGACATGGTTAGCAAATAGATAAATGGTAAATTGTGTGCTTTTGATCTAACGAAATAGAGACCCAGTAAAAGGACAAAAAAATAATTGCTTTAAGATACGCAGATCGATAACTCCGCAGCTTTAACATTAATAAGCTGTGCATAGCATATTTAATTGGTATTGTCCCTGTATTTGTGTTGACATAAAATATTCTTTTGAAGTCGTGGACTATTTGAAGAATGTAGATCAAAAAACGTAGGTACATAAACCAAAATAAATACTTAATTTTTATTTATGTATATGCCTATACACGCTGGTGCCATAACTTTCTATTTATTTCCGTATATACACTTATTTAACAATTTTCTTAATGTCCTAGGCATTTGAATTTGGTTGTTTTTCATGCCCAACCTGAAATTGATCATCATCGAAATTGGGCTTTCAAATGTGGGGTTTGAAATAAAACTTATAGTCTATTAGAATTTGTTTCTGGTTGTATCCATACATGTTTGTATATTGGTGTGCTACACATACATATCCGTTTTTTTCCCCTTTAACTCCCATTCAAAATTATTTACATACTTAGCAAGAAAAAAAAACTGATCGACTTTCAAGCAAGCATTGAAATTGGCCTCAGAAAATGATTGTCTCTTTTCTCTAGCACTAGCAAAAACAACAGAAAAGTATAATGAAGATCAAAAACGTATCCAATAAAAGAGCCACTTGAAACCAGCATGAAAATGCCTAATTGGGCATGAAAGGACATAAAAATAGATGTTTTTATATGTGCAACTACCCCAAAACCAAACCCGGTTTCTTATTCACGAGTTGCATGCGGCTAGGTTTGGGTCCTTTGCTACATTTTTTTTTAGCATTATGAACTTGTTTAGATATATTTCTATATGGTCAACACGCCTAGATGCTTTTATATGGCGATTTCTAGTCCTTGACATCAGAGTCTCTATGTAAAACACATCTCCGTACATTACAATCGGGTTAAATGAAAAAAAACCACCAAGAAGGCATGTCGTGTGTTGACGTTGTAACAAATTACCAATCGCGTATAAGGCATTACTCCACTGATTGAGTATGCTGTTTTTAGGCATACTTGTTGAGACAGAGGATATAGTACGACAGCAGAAAAATTCACATCGTAAAATCTACCAACCAGCTCATGTACCTTTTTTTTTGGAAAGACAAAAGCTGAAAAGAATAAAACAGGTTGAGAAATATGGAAGGGGAAAGGCGCAAACTATACTTGTGTGGTTCCATTTGGTGGCACACAACTCTATGCTTGTGTAAGGAAAATTCATATGAACGGAACCACATCAAAACCCATAAAAAGTAGTTTTTTTTTTATTAAAAAAAAGGTTTGATGGTGATGTGTATGTACTGAAGAAAAAGGAAAAAATCTTTTACTTTTTGAACTACAAGTATACTTTGATTCAAAACTACAGTTCAAATTTGCTTTTGTTAGCACCATCACTTATTTTTGCACGTGGGTTGAAAGAAGCAAGAATAAAATACTAGCAGCGTAAAATATATGAGAAAACATGGATACTTTATAGTATCTATCCAACGGACAACAAAATATCTCATACAGACTAAATGCAATAGAAAAAACGTAAGCTGGTGCAAAAGGGGGGGGGGTGGTTCGTTGTTAAAAATAGAAAGACATTTTCCATCCTTAGAACTATGAGCATTTGAGTTGCATGACCAAAAGGAAAGGGTTTAACCAAGAAAAAAAAACATAACCCATTCTTTTGTCCGCTATATGTCTTCGAAGGTAAGGGGCATTTACTTTACAGGTCATGCACCAGACGTAAAAGCGAGTGATTTAATTTGTCAGCCCGGAAGCTGTCATTGAATTCCTCCATATTTGCCCATAAACGAATTTTACGAAACGCTGATTAGACCATTTAGAATTGATGTGGTCTCATGACTTGATTTTTCCAGCTTTGTAATTTATGTATTTACCAAATTGAACATCCAAAATCACCCTAAATGACATGTTTATATCGTTTTTTCCCAAAGCTATTTAGAGTGAGAGGTGGGGGAGGTAAACCATAAGAAAAGAACATTTGGGTGTTGCAAAGCACGGCTTTCCGCTGTTATTTGATTTTGTGGTCTTGTATTTTCAGTTTTTCAGCTTTTTGCTTTTCTTAGTGGTTGAGAATTAAAGCTTTTTAGCGAGGGAGAGAGGAACAACCACAATTACCAAATTGGCGAAATTCTACACAAAAAAAAGTAGCTACAAGGTGATTTAACGAAATTGGTTCATGTGAACATGTAGGTAAAAAAAAATTGGTGCTATACTTGACAAAAGCATTGTTCTAATTAAATGAGGTCACGGCTTGTTAATATCCACAAAATAAATCAAAAGACGAGGCGCAAGGAAAACACGCATTTGTAGTATAATAAGCTGAAATGAAACGTAAAAGTGTCTTCAAGCATTCAGTACTTTTTACTTGAAGCAGGAAACTAGGTGATGGGAAGAAGAAATTAACAGTAACACAGTCATTCTATCGTGTAATATAAAATCTCTACTGAGCTGCTATTTAAGTGATTTAAAATTACTTTATTTAAACTTTAAAAGTCAAATTTGAACCCACAAAAGAAAAACAAAAAGACAAAAGAAAAAAAGACAAAAGAAAAACAAAATAGAACAAGAAATAATAGGTAGAAATGAATAAAGGCAGCAGAAATAGTGATGAGAAGAACCGAGCGAAAAGAAGATCGACAAGTAGCGAGGGCACAGGTGAATCCAGAAATAGCAATAAAATTATTTTGTTACAAGAAGAGGCTCTTGACGGCAATAATGGCTATTTGGGATATATGACCATCCCTGAACAAAGATATATCCACGAGTCTGGTCTCCAAACGACCAGTAGTGAACAGGAATCTAGGGAAGAAAGTTCGATGTCACGTAGCTCTATGGGTAAGTATTTTTTCTATTTAGCCTGACTTTGTATATGTTTACTTGCACACAGAAAGTAAAAAGGGTACAGTTTGTGACATAATTGAGCGCGATTCTGCTTATAGGTGAGTGGGAAAATATTTCTAGCAGTGAGCTGATGAGTGGTACGCCTGAGGAAAGTCGACAGAGAAAGCGAAAGGAAAAATGGGCAGAGAAAGAGAAAACAGGGAATCCGAGACAGCCCGAAGACATTAGCAACAGAATGAACTTGAGCTTTGTGAATATTTACGAAAAAAAACACAAGAAAAGAGAAGATGTAGGTAATCTGATAGCAAAGGGAGTTCCAGTGCAGAAAGGTGGTTTCGAGCTGGGTTTTGGAGAGGAACAGCCTGAAAGGGAGTTGGTGCAGCAGAGGGGAGTTTTTGACTCAAAAACTCCCATAGCTACAAAGCTTACTAGGGGGTCGTTTACGGATAGCAAACTCAATGAGAAAAAATATATTACTCCAAATTATCACTATTATTACAGCGACGAGGATGGGGATCAGTTTGAATACGAAGATTTACGTGGTTATAGGGCTGATAATAACCTTGATGATAAGGATATAAAAACAGGCCAACAAAAATATCTGAAACAAGGCCGGTCAAAGGGAGGACATAGAAAACCGAGGAGGGTGGAAAAGGGTTTGCAACTAAGAAAAAGCATCGAGGCTGAGCTGATGCCGAGTGGAAAACAAAGGGTGGCCGGCTCCCTGCCCAAGCACAGTGATGGCGTAGTTTTAGATCCTCCGTACAACGTCTCAAGAATGATAGTAAGAGCATCACCATTCGGAAAGAAAAAAACATCCCCTCGCTCCCATAGTGAGATATACTACGTGAGTACACGAAAGAATCTGGCAAGCGAACGAACTATACTGTCTGACTCGGTACAGTATAGAAGAGCAGGCACCCCCAGCGACCAGAGCACAAGTGCACTGAGAAAAGTTGCTAGGGCATCGTGCAGAAAAATTGCTGGGTTAAATGCGCTAGAAAATGCGAAAAAAGAGGCGGAGGGCGTTTGCATTCCCCAGAACACTTCCGAACCTACACAACAGCGAAGCTTCAGTGCGAGAAACATAGGACACGTGGGATCATTGGGGGTTTCCGATTTTCGCGGCAGCCAGTCCATGTATGAGAATCCAAGTGTATATGTTGAATCTCTTGCGCATGTTCCAAGTGTGCCCCCTAAACCCTCTAAATATCTTGATGATCGAGGTAGGTTTGTACTTATAGCAGAGTTGTTATTAAAAGATAGCTTTTATGCGGATCAGTTGATTCAGCTTTGTATTTTTTGTTCCACTGAGTCTGTGCTTTTGTTTTAGTATTTATTTTTTCTATAGTAAAAAAAAAATAACAATAAAGCCTATTAATATCAACGGTTGGGGTGGGTTGGATATTATTTTATTTTATCGAGATTATATTGGCATTGTGTAAGACTATAATGATCCCGGGCCGGAGGTGTTTGACAGAACCAGGTTTGTGTTTCAGTGTGATTGAAGCTTGGATTTGACCTGCTCAGCTATTAAACTCGCTACTTCATATGTTATCAACTCTCTTGGTTGATAATTCAATCCACAGTCGTACGCATACAATATAGATGTATCGTTGATCTTCACAAAGAGTCTATCCAACAACACAATAGAATTACAAATTCTGGAAATATTTTCTCTGTCTGATAAGCTGATATTCTAAATAAGTGTCAGGTTAATGTTTTGTTTTGAATATTAGTGCCGCAAAGATGATAAAAAGCAAAATAAAAACATCAAAAATAAATCATAGATTAGCTACACTTAAATGTTGTTCTTACCTCGTTTTTATTTGAGTACATCAACTCTGACGTTTCCTCCAACCGCTCCTTCGAAACGTGTTTCATTACCCAAATGTACCCATTAACCCCTAACACTACGTCAACTCCACATGGTAGGTGTAACAGATGGTTTCTACTTCTAACAATCAGATTTGGTCTAACCTTAACAAGACTCCCATTTTTTAATTTTCCATATTCAAGACTACGTGTATGTAACGACAACGCCCCATCAGAAAATGCAGATTGAACCTCTGCAAACACCATATCACCCTCTTGGAAAAAACTGCGCATTTGTAATTCGTCCGATTCGGATTTTCTTCTTTGTATTCCTCCCGGTAGATTTACAGAAGACAACAACAAAACCGCATCTTGCCTTGAATTAACATCAACCATCCACCGTTTTGGCCCTATTCGCGTTATTCTCCCCACAATAGTGTCTCCTATTTCTCCCACAAAGCGATGTTTTATACCCCTGACCGATATTAGTCGATTTATTCGCTCTACATTTCCTGTAACCGCCGAGTATATTTTATCATTCTCCATAAATGTCCCATGACCCCTATTTTCAGTATAGTTTTGAAAATTAAATTAAACCTATTCTATTTAATTTGTGTATAATATATTTTTAAAAAAAGCAGAAAAAATAACAAAAAATAAATCTTACTTCATAAATGTCATATCTGATGTCACCAACGCCCCTGGCGAAATAATGTTACTCATAACCTCTGCGTCCTCTATCTCCATCTTTTATTTCGGTGCTGAATGTTTATGCTTTTTTCGATTTTTTATATAAAATATGAGATATAGCCTTGAAACCTACAAACACCCAAATATTTATCGTACACACGCCTTTTCCCTATGATCAGAAAGCAGTATTAAAAAAAATATTATTACTTTGGGATATATTCAGCAACAACAAAAACTGGAAAAAGAATGAGTTTTGACGTTAATGTATAAAAAATTCTACAATAAATATACCAAATTGGCTTGGTAAAATTTTTTCCGCATATTTAATTGGTTCAAATAAAAATGAACAGATCCAGAAATTGCAACCAAAGGTGAGATTTAGAAATCCAAGATTCACCAAAACAAAACGGATATTCTGCCTTCAATGTACTCATGATCCACGAAGATCTCACACATTCAGATGTATATACCCCTTTTCTAGCACTTTATTAAAAAAACGAATAAACGAAATTCGATGCAATACCAAATCGTAATGACGCGGCAAAAACGAGGAATACCGGAAAAAAGCGATTATTGAACTACTAGGCTGTAGTTATGGTATCTAATTTATTTTTCTATCTAGCCTTTTTTTTTGATCCCGCACAAACAAATAAAGGTGTCTTTATTTGTTTATTTATATATAAATATAAAGACTCAAAACACTGTCTAATATGCTAAAGCACATTGGAATGCAACCCAAAAGCTCTATAGTATTCAAATTCTTTACGATTCCACCGAGGTGATGTGATGTAAATGTACATAGGGTTGTAAGATGCATAGCAGGTCTATAACTTCACAAAATAACAACATCATTTTAAATAGTGAGCAGCGAGAAAGCTGACCACTTGATATACAATTATCCTACTCCGAATCGGAACACTCAACTTCCATTGTATTGCCAAATTTATCTGTTATCGTTTTAGTTCTACTTTTAGCGTTTTCTGCTGATCCATTGCCTTCGTGTAAACTATCACAGGAGGACTCGGTATCTTCGCTGGAACTAATCCCCTCGTCAGCGTAGCTATCGCTTATTTTGCTTTTTTTCATTTCGTTTTCCAATTCCATTTGCGCAATATACTCGTTTTGCACTTGGATAACCTCCTCTGAGCCCTTGCAACTGGAATACTTTTCAAATAAATCCTTGTTGATCTCCCTAAAGGCTGGACCCCATTTGAATTTACTCATGATTTCATCTCCATAATCGTTTAACCCACATATAAACAAGGCTGCCGCCAATGCTTCTGCACAATTCAGTTTGCAGGGTTTTCCATAGTTGACCGGGTTTGCTGCAACCAAATAAGGCAGTAGTCGATTATGTCTCGATTTTATCCGATGAAAAGGTACCTCCTCAATCCGAGCCCACGAGCAATCAATCGTTCCTAACCCATACCTCAATATTATGTCTCTATCATCAGGTGAGACCGTTTGTGTACCAACAGGGCTATTATAACAATTAAGGGAAAGAATCAGTTATACTCAACAATAAAATGACGTTGCATGAATGAGATAAGAAAAAATCTAGGATTTTAAATCTACACGTGATTCTGTTGTCCTTTGGGGCGTCCAATTGCTACAATCAATAAATACAATAAAATACTGTAAAAAGAATACCTTGTCACTATACCATGAAATGCTTGCGAAAGCTTAAGCTCTTTCAAAATCCCCATTCTTTCTAATCTTCTTCCCGAGCATCTTTTGGGATCACAGTGATCAAAGTCCCACATTGTCAATGCAAACGGAATTTCTTTCGATTGTTCATTTTCGCTTTCTCCATCGCCATGGGTAGGATCCTCGGAAAAATCGCGAGGCTGTGTCCATTCCTGATATCGCTTGTAGCTATTATGGTGCGTTCTGCTTCCCTGACCTCTTCCACCTCGACCTCCTCTTACCATTTTTGGTTTTGATTTTTCGTTCGCTAAACAACTCGTAAAAAAAAATTTTTTTACTTTAAAATGTTGGTTTGTCTACTTGAGCGCACTTTTATTTTTTTTATAGAAATGGGGAAATGAACTAAATACTTGGAATTGATGCAACCTAGATTATTGGAGGTGGGCCGGTTTTTTTAGATCCGCCTCAATCTTGGCTTTCAATCCATTGGCCAGGCAAATTCCACCAGTTGTTTCTGGCCTTGAGCTTTAAAAGTGCAGGAGTGAGTTTGAGCCAGATTTTGTAAATGGAGAGGTATATTTTTTAAAACGGGTTTGTATTTAATGCAAAGCTTTATCATATAATAATCTTTACTAAAATAAAGTTTGTGCGCTTTTTAAAAACAATTGAAGCTAAAATATCAACAAAAAGTAACCCCCCCCCCTCCGAAAATGGATTTCTCAGGATTAAGCGAAAACCGAGAGGAGAAAGCAAAAGAATGGAAAGAAAAACTCGATGGAAAGTATCTGATTATTGATTGCGAATCCTTGGTGCCGTCTAATTACGACAAAGCTACTGCTCTGCAAGCCAAACCCGAACTACAGGTTTTGCTTTCTTCATTACCGGAACCCCGCCGAGTCTTAGGTCCTGGAGTACCTGTGACCAGAGATTTAAGACTTAACAGACTGAATGTAACGATAGATAGTACTGGTCTCATAAAAAACGTTTCTTTCTTTTAGCGTTCTAATGTATTTGGCTTGCTTCTTTTTTTTTTTGTTTTGAGTTGGTAGTTTAGTACCTTTTGGTGCAATTCAAAAATCCTTTGGGTATTAAAGCTGATGAAAAGTTTGTAGTTACTACCAAATATTAGTTACTGTGTCGTCTTTTTGGGTCGTTTTTGCATAGTGTTTTTTTTTGAGAAAAATACACTTGTGTACAGTCACCAACACTTTTAAATGATAAAAAATCCAATAAGTGTTTGGTAGAATACAAAGATTGGTGATGCTACAGCCTGGGTCATATTTTGAGTTTCACATAATAATGTATTGTATATTCATTATTTGGCCATGCCATTGTCAGCACACTGTTACGTGTAGTAGAACTTGCCCCCCTCCACCTCCTACTCAGCTGTATGACTGAACGAATGTGTACGAGTAAAATATATGCTGGTCTTCTGGAGTTTCTAAACTACATTTTCATTTGCATGCACCAATTCATTCTTTTTTCTGTAAAATACCGCGCGAAGGGCAGTTAAGAACAGGAAGTGCTAGTCTAAATGACGAGGAAATGTTAACAAGGTGATAGAAAATCTACATGATTAAAAAAGGAAGGATTCTAATATCCCTTATGAGTTAAGGTAGCAATGTAATGATAATAACAATAATAAATCATAAAAAAGGCTAGAATGGGAAGGTTGTTCCCGGCCGAGTAACACCCAGTGAGCCTAAAAATCCAGGCTCTTGTATATCAAATCTGTACCAGATATTGCTATTTTGCCTTCGTTTAGGTAGCCTGCGTTGTTTTTTTCAATAGCATCGGTAATGTAATTATAGTTACACATAAGACCGAGCGAGTTTCTAATTCCACGGCTTGATGGATCTGCCATCCAATTTATACAATGAACAGAAGCACCATTTTTTAAGTGGAAATTTGCAACAGGATCAAAGGCAATCTTTGTCTCGCCTCTTTTCTCCTTTAAAATATACCTAATTAACGTTATTGAGATAGGAAGTGGTGATTGTTAGTAGCCTGAGAACATCGTTGAGTAAAGATAATTTTTTTAAGCAGTTAGTACAATGTACGTGGGCTGAGTGCCTGACTTACCTAGCACCAAGCTTTAAAATGACTGATCTTATTTGGTTCAGCGTCTCGACATTCTTTGCTATTTCTCGATCCTCTAAGATTCTCTGCAAAATAAAAAAATATTAAATAGTTGTTAGTAAAAGTACCAGCAAGAAACGGGGCAAATAGAAAAAAAGATAGTAATTATGAGGAAGAGATCTGTTGTGTATATCTAATATGTACAAGTAGAGGTTGATAGACAGAATCTTAAATATCTACTAAATTAGGTGATTCAATTACTCTTAGTCCTTCCGTCCAGACTTTAGCCTCGGGTACAATTCCAGCAATGACTTTTTCTTCCTCTTCTGTAATTCTCATATCAGGATTCTCGCAAATGTCAGGTGTAAGCCACTTCTTGAGCCACGTAGTAAACAAGGGCATCGGGGAAAGTGTGCAGAATGTTCCAAGATTGGGAAACTCGTTCTGTAAAACACTTGTTACTCTCTTGATTAAAAAGCTCCCCAGATCTACCCCTGCTATTCCAGGTTGAGAATTTATGGAATAGAATATAGCAACTTTTGCGTTTTTTAACTCGTCTTCAGAAAATGGAGTCGACGTGCTTAGTATTTCCTAGAAAGTTATCAACAAAAGAAAAGTTAAAAATTGACAGTAACCTGTGTGCGAAAAATTGTCTTTTATTACTAAAAAAAATGTATGTTATCTACTACGCTAGTATAATACGCTCACCTTTATATTTGTACTTATTTCAGAGGCAAATGCAACCTATTAAAATATTTTTGTTTGTACTTATTTATACAAAATATCCAAATACACCATCAAATCCTGGATTGTAAAATGCAATAAACATACCCAAACAAAGACGAGGGGTTCAAGGGATGCGTTTTTGTGAAAGAACCCAAAACATCTTCTGCCAGGACCGAGGCGCCGTTTCATATCCTTTATCGTTCGAACGCTGTGAACACTCTCGTATTTTCCGAGCTAAATTTGCATACAAACATTGATATTCTATGTTTAGTTTGAAGAATTTCTAGAAATATACAAATATAGGCAAAACATAATGCCGCCGAGAAACCTTTTCTATCGTGGAGGCAGGTGAGTTCCAAGTAATTAGTTTCAAATCAAGCGTTCCAATGATCCACGTTTGAATTCGAGTTTTTAGATAATCTGCCATGATTTTGACCAGTTTGAGGCTTTTATCCTTCTCGAAAATATCCTAGGATTGGTTATTAGACACAATTACGATTAGCTAGATAGTTTGGTATCTTAGTATTTTGTTCATACAGACTGTTAGGTTTCGATTCAAAATGAAAGCATGCTTCTTTAAGAAATAAAAAAATAAAAAAGAGTGCAAAAAGCAATTGATCAAATAATTTACCAGCATGTCTGCCCTCATATGGATCAGTGCTATAAAGCCTTCAGACAATCTATGAATTTTTTCAAATAGTTCATCATATTGTGGGATCAGGCTGTTGTTTAGGCTCTTTAATTCCTTGACACATCCTTCTACAGTCTATATTAACACAAGTTGTAAGTCATAGAGCTAATACACGATTAATTACGCTGTTTACCTTATTTTTATCTGATGACACCAGCAAACTCGACGAAGCATCGATTATTGGTTTTATAGCATAACCTAATTAATAATTTTATACCTTTTATCATATTTTGCAACGAATGAACATTTAAGTAAAAATATAGCAAAACGAGAAATAATAGACAAATAAAGTGAAATGTTGCGTACCGTACTCACGAGCCAGGACAGATAAAAACAGTATTTTTTGGCCCTATTACAAAATATCAATGTTAATTCTATCAAGTGAACAGAGCTCGCACTAAAAGTGCCACCTGGCTTGCATCCCTCACAACAATAAATAAAAACGTAAATATACCTGCGAAAACATTTTATACTGGTCGCACAGCCTCTGCGTACTATGGGATGCGTAGAGTGTCGCATTACTACCATCGGCTGGTAATACTGTGTCAATAAGTTTTTTCATTCTTTCTTCTGTGTCGTAGCTTTCTTTTTCAATTGTGTTTATAATAGGCTCCACTTCTAACAGAAATAGTAAATTTGTAACATATTAAGCTGAATCCAAATTGGGATTTTTAAAACGCTCTCATATCCCCACTACTTGTATACTCTGGGTGCTTCTTTTCATTTAATTATCACATTTTTTTGAATGTACTCATTTTTAAATGCTATAAAAATATTAAAAAAATGTTCTTTACCTTTATGGTACATATAATACCTTCTCCCAAACAAGGTATTATTAATCGACGAGAATCCATATACATTTCTTGGTCCTAAATTAACAGCATCAACAGCAAAAAACCCACCAATGGCTGTAGTTCCGGGCTTGTAACATGTAACATTGCTTATCTTGGGCAGCACCACACAGCAAGCGCTTCTCTTCCAAACATTTCCGAATTCTAATACTCTCGAACCGCACTTTTTTAGTCTGGGATTTAAATAAATACTCATTTCTTTTCTCTACTTTTTCAAGCCTCTCTTGCCTTAATTTAAACTTTGTGTGTTTGCTCTTTCGTATTTTTTTGTTTTTTGCTTTTGTGTTTTTTGCTTTTATCGCAGTATACAGCTTAAAAATACATTTAAACTCCGTATAATTTTTACTCAATTTTTCGAGCTTTCACATTCGCCCCAAATATTAACATGAGTTGTTACACATTGTTTAATTTACCGCAAACCATATCAAGAGTTTTTATTTGCGAGCCATGAGCATTTCTTAGCTCTTAATTTGGATCGCCAACAAATGATAAGCAAGTGCCGCTTCTCGTTTTTATTTTATCGGTTGCATGTGTACCTATATTTTATTTCGTGGGTTTATGCAATTTTTTATTGCTCCTGATACTAGAATCTAAAGTTCTAAACACTGCTTAGTTACCATATACAATAAGAATACTTTATTTTGTATAAATCAACATCAATGAAATTGACAACAGACTTGGAGAATATTGGTAAAAATGTATATTTGTTAGAAATGATGCCCCATTCTAGCAATGTTTGTTCGCCAGGTCTATCTTAGGCTGAAAGTTTGATACATGTGTATGTGTGTGTGTGCCATGGAAAAAAAAGAATCGCAGAAATCTCGATTAATTCAGAGCGTATAAAAAATGGCGCTTTTTCTGATCATAAATTCAGGGCCGTATATTAAAGTGCAATACTTACGTTTTAGCAGCTGATACAAAGAATCGAAGACCTACGAATGGTTTTTTATTTTTTACTTTTTACTTTTTACTTTTTACTTTTTACTTTTTATTTATTCTTTTGATATGTTCCTTAAACTAAAAGGTTTGAAACTCACCAAAAATTTGTAAATTTTGTCTACAACTTGTCACAATTACTTTCTGATAAAAACCAAAGGGAGTGACACTTGGAGAGCATGTTACTTTCTGGGATAAAAGCATGACTAATATGAGCCCATGCTTGGATGCATCATATGTGTACAGGATATTATGTATCTATGATTTTCAAAAAAAATGCTCGACGAAAGAAATAGCAGTACCTTCTATTGTATAGTATTCTTTAAACTAGTGCATATGTCCAGCTTTAAAAGTGCTCGCCTGTATTGCTTATACACGTTTTAAGATTACTTTACGAATAGTAATATTATAAAATTACAAAAACAAAAAATCAGACATCTTATAACGTAGCTAGATATTTCAGTTAAGTGTATAAGAATGTATAATGTGGGTATTTACTAAATAAGTTTATCGAGCAGTAAAGAAAAAGTAAAATATTAACACCAACAAAAAAATAACTACTCTCTGCCACTCATCCCGAGAGGCACTATATACTCTTTTTTTTATATGTAAGCTTTAGGTATTTACGCGCGCATGTAGTAATTAGGCATTTTTTTTATTCATAGTGCACACCAGAATCGAATAGTACTCGCTAATAGGGTGTTACTCAAAACCGATTTTTGATGTGGTTGTAAATCCCAACTCATTCACATAATGTACTTTATCAGATAAACAAAAATACTTCATTTATCAGATTGTTAATCCCGTATTTTCCATGAAATGAAATTGGAAAAAAAAATTTTCTGTTTTAAATTAATTTCAATAATAACAACTGAGAGGAGGGAAGAAAGGGGTAAGTTACCATCTGATACGCAGATAGAAGATTCCGTTTTTTCAGTAATTTACTGTGATTAGCCACATCATTTGAGGGTTATTTCGTTTCCACAGAGCCTATCGAAATCCCTTTTCAAAACTAGCAGCTTTGCATAAAAAAGTGATGAAAATGATTGCCTAAATAGTGATAAAAAAATTGTGCAAGCCTTCCTTAGACTTAAACCGATAGGTCACTATTTTAATAACTCTTATGCCCACGTCTTTTACAATTTTGCTGTTGTTTGAAGTAATATTCAGAATTAGAGCTTTGAATCTCAATAACTAAAGGTCTCATTCAAAATCTAGAAGTGAAGCAGCCAGAATAAGCATTGTACATATATACTGGTGGGAATTTACTCCGAAGGGTGTATGGATATATTAAGCTGGTGCGACAGGCTATCTCAAAAAGAACAGGGAAACTGTATGTAAGATAAAAAAAAGTAATTTACAACAAAGTAAAACAACAAGACAGGTATATCAAAGAAAAGTGGATAGTGCTTTTTGACTTTATCAAGGTAATTTAATAACTATGTCGTTCTAATCAAGCTCCGGCTATGACCATTAATTGAGAAAAGTGGTATGGAAATCTAATTCGTATTTAAAATAACAATTATAGATGCCCATTATCTGGCCTGTAAATAACGAGCGAGGGTGGACACCCCTACTACTTTTGGTGGGCGGTACCATCTCGATATGTATTTTAATTGATGACGAATATAGAAACAAGGTAGTAAATAAGATTTGGCAATTGTCAGAGGCGATGTTATCCGGATTTTGTGAAAGTGAAACCGCATCCGATAGCGCAAAAAGCCAAAATAAAAAAAATAAAAAAAAGCAAAAGAGCACGACTAAAAAGCAAAAAGCTGATAAGGATAATGGGAGTAGTGGAAGTACTCCTACGAAAGTACGTATAGAGTTTATAGCTGGTGAGTATGAATATGAAGGGCAAGATAAACTCCTGAAGGAGAGTCTAATACAAGAATCACTGCAGGAACCAACAAGAGGGCGCGCAAAAAAAGAGAAGGTGCTGATTGAGAGAGATGCCGAGTATCAGATGGAGCGAGAAGATATTACTGGGAACCAAAAGCGGCATGTAATGTACGTGTGTACAAAATGTCAACGAAACGACAATATGCGTTGTATTCCAGGGTACTACAGTTGTTTTTGGAAATCAGAGGAAGAGAACATAGGGGATATGGAGGATATGTTTGCATCTATTACAAGCGCTACCACCACAGATGGAAAGCAGAAAAAAACCGGGCGTATATTATATGAAAATCTCAAGAATCTTGCGGCACAGCGAGAAAGAATCAAACAACTCTCAGTCTGTGATGAAAACATAATCGAGCACGATGAATACGGCCGAATAAAGCAAATCCCTTGCTCCAATACCATAGAGCCACGTCTAGAGATTTTGCCTGTGCGTTGCCTGGGTACATGTGAATGGGGAAATGTTATTGCATTTGCTGCTGAGGGTAAATTTGCCTACCAGTTTGGCGATATAAATGAAGGAGATGCTGAGGATTTGAACGCGGTACTGGAATTTACCGATTTTTACTTAAACAGCGAAGACGGATTCTCAAAGACAAAAACCAGACCCGCAAGAATGAAAAGCAACGTGTTATCTAGAATTCCTCCTTTCAGCGAAAAATTTACCAATCTGGAGGACTTTTAGGTGTACATATGGTGGTTTTGTATGTATTATCGGGCTTATCTATCATTTATTTGTTCAGCTTGTATGTTATTTAGAATATATTTTTTTTGAATAGTTGCTTTTACTTGGTATTGCGCCTTTAATATAAAGCTGGAATCTTGAGGTTCAGTTTTAATATAATTCTGCTCTAATCTTGATACTGGACGAACCCTGAGGACACTTGGCTATAGACGCCCCATTAGGTGAGTCAAAGTATCGAATTATAGGATTGAGAAACCCGCGTTCGGGTATCTACGCAATTGATGATCTGTACGGGTACACATACAGTAATTATTTTGCTCATATTCTCTGTGTACGGTTGTTGTTGTGCTTTAATTTTGTACGCAAAGGATGTCATTTGAAGTTAAACTTTCTAATAATTTTATAGCAAGGCAGGAGATAGAGCATAAAAAAATAAACCTAACTTTTACCTGTTGCGTAAAACAAAACGGTTCCATCTGGGAATAAATATTGAACGGGTTTACCACCAACTATCTTTGCTTTGGCTGAATATCAACGAAGAATGATATTGCTTTTTTTTTAAAAAAAACAAAAATAGTTGAATATAATAAAACGACATTCAGTATCTGGATGCGCTCGTTGCACCCTAAACTCATACACTTTATACTTTGCAAATACTTGATCGTTAACATACAAAAAAGTCAGTCCATATTGGAACTCTCAAAATAGTAAGTACGGCGGTTTTATTGTGTTTAGCTGATTGATGCATGATGATGTGTATTAGATTTGTCATGGCTTTCATGTTATCAGATGACGTTTACTACACTGCGAATGTGATCTGGGTAGACTTGTATACTCACGATATACAAATATCAACTTATGAAAATTAGCTATATTTTATTCGCGCTTTTACCTTGCTTCAATACAACCACTTTCCAGCGTTATTTACCATTTTTGATTTTTTTTTGCAGTGCTGTGTCCTGATTTCTTTGTACTATTTTTTATGGATTTGAAAGCATCATGTGATTTATCACGATGTATGTTGAAATTAGATGTTGATTTGAAAACTTTTAGTTTCTGTGAAATTGTCCTTCTAGAAAATAACCCATATTAGTTTATTTGGGGAGGAGTCATGAAAATGTCTTGTTGAAAACATACAGCTTAATTTGAAATAGATAGATTTTTTTGTTTATACTTGCATTTTTGCTCGATGAATTTATTAAACAAATACCGCATTAGTACTGCAATAAAAAGAAAAATATAAATCAACACGACTTTAATTGAAGTTTTTATTTAGCGTGCATTATGCAAAAGTAAAAAATAGGCGCCAACCTTATTGGGAGAAATATATGCAGAAATTGGATGCTCCAGTCAATTCGAGGCCAGTACCAGTTTGCATTTGTCACCAAGGTATCCCCACAAAGGTTTATTCGCAGTCTAAGCTGCATTTGCCAACCAAAAAATATGCCAATTTCTTAATCAAATTTAACGCAAAGTTAACGCCCTATTATCCCCCTTTTTTTATGCTTCTCCTTTTAGCTTTTGTGTTATATATATTCACTAGAAGCCGTTTTAATAGTGATCGTGTCTTTGTTTAAATTAACAGATAAAATAAATGGTAGTGAGCGCGAGTAATTTAACCTAAGGCAGTAATAAAATCGACCATGGAAAAAAATACTGAGTCCGAATTTCTCAGCGATAAAATTACACTAGAATCCTCAAACAAAGGTGGAAGCGGGGATTCGATTGAGGTTGTATTTTTGGCAATAAATGGTGAGAGACATTCAATGCGTTTTGAAGGAACAGATACGATTAAGCAGATTAAACAATCTTTGTACAATAGCTGGCCTGGCAGTAAGTACGCACTTTGTGTTTAACTAAGACAGAAGTTTCCCCGTCTGTGGATGGGATAGAGGAAATATTTTGCCTTGGGTTGAGAATATATGAGCACTAGTAAACGTAGATATTTTACATGCTTTCTGTTTTTAGAATTTCTTGAGCAGCCAAAAAATGTTAATCAGCTGAGAGTGATAAATGCTGGTCGCGTTTTGGACGATACAAGTAAAGTAGCAGGTAATAAATTGTCAATTCACTTTGCTTGGATTAATATTTTAAACTCTTGCTGAAAAGCCAAGTATTTATTTTTAAATAGATAGTAAGATTAGTTCGAACACGGTGATATATCATTTGAATGTTAGACCGGAATCCGTTACTAAAAGCGTAATTCAGCGTATGTTTTCACTTATGTTTAACATCTCATGTTTATCATGTAAAATACATACTATTTCTGGCAGAGATAGTTATACAGAGGAAAGAGGAAGGAGGCGCGGGGGTTGATCCTTTGTAATATTTGGTGTATGTAGGTTTGCAGAAATAGAGTCCAACGTCTTTGCTTTAATTAAATAGAAGAGAACAAAACCGAACACGCCCCGAAATGTAGTTGTATTATATTGTAGCACTCTGACGGCTACAACGCATGTTGAACCTATCAACTATTATTCTCTTTTCTTCTAATTTAATTTAATTTTGTCTTTTGAGTCATCTGTTATTGCGTGCGTGCTCATCTTTCTAAAAAGAAAGGATGTTTACACTTTCACAGCTGGCTAATGGTATATTTTTATTTGCTATGTTCATTGTTTTCATTAGTATTGCTGGTATTTTTATGCTTGAAACATATATCAACAGCCATAGACCTATTTTCTTGTAATAAACTTGGATGATAGTTAACTAACTTTTCAACTCTGTTTTTTTTTAAATGGGCGTCTTTGTGATTCCATTTGTTAATATTATTACGAATTTTTTAAATATAGAAACATGGGATAGCTCCCAAAACTTTAAAGTTTGAGGAATATGAAGAAATGGGTGTGGTTTTGTGACATTTCAGTCCGGTTAACATCCGCATTTTGCAGTTCAATGCTCAAGTATAGTTCAAAAAAAAAAATCACGCGCTATGCGCCATGCGCCATGTTAATAGTAATGGCAATATATCAGGCCGCACAGTTATTGTACTAAAGCGCCAGCTATCATATTGTATGTATTTACCCTGTATATTTTTGTAAAAAATAAAACTGCATACCTTGTGGCTACATTGTCTTAAAATGCAAAAGGCATCAATGGTGAAGTAGTGAATGTATGCAAGAGAGAGAGGAAGGGATAAACATACATGTATGAAAAGGCGTGTAAACACATATTTATTGAGGAGAAAATGTCCCCTGAGAAATGGCCTGCTGGAAATGAATCCATTTACGCCTTTTCCTTCTAGGCGTATGAACAAGCGTTGAGGGTAAATAACAAAAACAAAATATTTTCTCAATTGGCTACTCAACCTGTATGCTTTTGGATTAGGTGGTAAAGAAGAAGAGTGCAAATCTCATCTAACTACTAGGCCCGTGATTTATTTGCTGCTTTGTGAAAAAAGCGTTAAACAGAAAATGAGTTTCATGAATTTCAGAGTGAAAAAGAGCGTGTAGCTAGATAGTAAAGGCGGAAAAGGTAATTAGTGCTTGATGCAACTCCAAAACTATTTGTGGAAAAGAATTTCCCATGGCCAATTGAAACAATTATTAGATAATTAATTGGATTTGAAGATTGGGCTAATGCGTTTCAAAATTTCAATGTGCAAAATTCTACAAAAATTTTTTTTTCCGGGTTCCAAAAATAGAAATCTCGTACCTGTGTAATATTAATTTCTCTGATTACTAATACAATATCCAGTTCAACATTAAAATAAAGCAGATAAAACAATTCATTGACACTGGCAAACTTTACTTTCAGCATTCTAGAATCCGAAAAGAAATAAGGAACTAAGCAGGGTAGGAACAGCTGCAAAATGAGCATGCAAGATACAGCAGAACAAAAGCCTCTGTATGTAGAGGTAGATTCCCCGAATGAGGATAAATTATTGACTGGCTCCCCCGAATTATCGCTTGGAATTACCGAGGAAGGCCTTGCACGAAGCAGATACAAAAGAAGAGGATTTTTGCGAAGGTTCACCAGTAAACGTGTACTATTTAGGGTAATTGTAGTGGTATTATGCGTTGGTGTGGTGATATTCCTTCTCAGACTAGTCCCAGCCAAGAGTGATGCTAAAAAGAAAACACAAAGCGTTGTTAACGACAATGAATCATTCAACAATCTTCTGGTTCAGGATGTACCTGATGGAACCGACGGTACGTTATTCAAAAAACCGCTATTCGTAAGCTTAAAGCTCGATAACATTCCTGAGAATAATGGCCAAAAGGATGAGATTATAGAAGGAAATAGTATGGAAGTTGTACAGGATCAACCTGGTTCATTTTCAGCATACAGAAAGGCTAGGATAGATTCGAAGGACGCAATGGGAAAGACCGGGGCAGTCGCAACCGATAGAAAAGAATGCTCGGATATTGGACTGCAGGTATTGAAAGATGGCGGTAATGCAGTCGATGCAGCTATTGCATCAGGGATATGTATTGGGTTGTTTAACAGTCACTCCTCAGGAATTGGTGGTGGAGGTTTTATGCTTATTAGAAAATCAACAGGTGAAACAGAAGTAGTCGACTTCAGAGAGCTTGCGCCAAAACTTGCAAATGAGACCATGTATGCGAATGACATCAAAAAGGCTCAAATTGGAGGTCTTTCCGTTGGTGTACCAGGAGAATTGAAAGGATACGAACTCGCCCACAAGAAATATGGAAAACTGAAATGGCAAAGGTTATTTGAACCAACTGTTGTATATGGGCGTGATGGGTACAAAATGGGACCAGTGGTCAACATGGTACTAGAATCTAATGCAGAGTTCCTTAGAAACAGAGAGGGATTTAAAGATATATTCTTTAACACAGATGGTAGCGTTAAAGATGCAAGCGAAACGATTTTCAGAAAAAACTATGCTGCAACACTCGAAAAGGTAGCGAAAGAAGGCGCGGATGCGTTCTACAAGGGGGAAATTGCACAACAAATGGTAGACTCGATTGTTAAAAATGGCGGAATCATTTCGCTCGAAGACTTAAGTAGCTATGAACCCAAGATCAGGTCATCACTGGAAATAACATATAAAGACAAAAAAATGATAACGAGCCCACCACCAACAAGCGGATCAGTGGTTGCATCGATATTTAACATGTTAGAGTTGTTTGAGAGCAGTGACAAGCCAACAGTTTTGGAGCTACATAGATTCATCGAAATACTGAAATTTGGTTTCTCTGACCGAACAAGATTGGCTGATCCTGAATTCAACAACTTGGAAGAAATTGTCAAGACCCAGCTTAGCAAAGAGCATGCAAAACAAAATAAAGCCAAAATCACTGACGATAGAACCCATGACTTTGAATACTATGAACCCGAATATGCAGATAAAGAGGATCATGGAACCACACATGTTGCAGTAGTTGACAAGGATGGAAATGCTGTTTCGCTTACATCTACTATCAACCTACTATTTGGGTCGCGTGTAATGGACCCCAAGACTGGAGTGATATTTAACGACAACATGGACGACTTCAGCACTCCAGGTACCAAAAATGGATTTGGTCTGCATCCATCTCCCAAAAACTTTGTAAAGGCTGGTAAGAGGCCTCTTTCAACCACTTCAGGAACGATTGTATTGGATAAAAATGGAAAGGTCGAATATGTAGTTGGAGCTAGCGGAGGAAGTAGGATTTTGACGGCTGTAGCACAAGTACTTCGCAATTGTATGGAGTACGGGATGACCATCAAACAGGCTGTCGACTCTCCTCGAATCCACCACCAGCTTTTGCCTGACGAGCTTATGGTAGAACCTTATTATCCCGTGGATCTTGTCAATGGGCTCAGGGAAAAGGGCCATAACATCGTTGAAATGGCTCAAGTTTCTTCTGTAGTTCAAGCGATTAGGATTTTGAGCGATGGAACTATTCATGCTGTCAGCGATGGAAGAAAGAAGGGTGCTCCTGCTGCATACTAATTTCCTTTCTTGTTTATCTGAAAAGCTACTAGTTGTGCTTATACAAGAGTTTCGTTATTATTCATTCTGAATAGGCGCGGATCTTTTGACCTGTTCGTTTTATGTTTTGTTGTACTTGTCAATGTCCAAATACCTGTATTGCCTTTTTTTATATATACTGTTACTTTTGGATGAAAAATAATAAAATTATAACGACATTATGGCAGTGTCAGGTATTTCTACCACTTTTGTTTGTTTTCAAAATCTTTGCAGGAAGTGAGGTATCTTCGTATTGGAGCTACTACGCTCTTTTTTTATCACTTGCAAACGCAATACATATAATAAATTCGGGACCATTTTATATAAAAAAATTCGAGGATTTAAATCCTTAAAATGAAAAGAAATCATAAAATACACACACAAAATAATAAACTGGTGAATAAAAACCTTAATTCCGCTCCCCATCTCGAAAAATGAGCAAAATCAAAGATAATTCGGCACCGTTTAGTGTATTCGATATACCTAATGATATAATTTCGAAGCTTGCTATCGCCTGCAAGAGTAGCGAAGACTCGAATAATTCCCAAAAAGACACGAATCGGGTAGATCCAGTTTCAGCGCGAAAAAAATTCGAAATCAAACTAAACTGGAGCAGTATGGGAAATACGCATGGTCTTCGATGTCAAACTTGTGGAATCACGAATTTCTCGAACATTGAAGAGCAGCGAACCCATTTCAAAAGCAAAGATCATGCAGATAGATTGCTAGTAAAGCTCAAGAAGCAGAATGAGCACGAAAGCAACAGCACCAATTCGGCGGAGAAAAAGTCGTTGAATCAGAAGAGCAAGGCCAATGACAAGGAAAATCAGGATCAAGTGTTTTTATTTGACAAAAATATGGTTACTTTTAAAGTGAATCGGGTAGAATATAGCCTGTATACTAGTCTTTTGGCCTTAGATCCACTCGGAGCTTTGACTCAAACCATTGTGTTTACTCATTTGAAAAATCTTGCACTGTTTAGCACTGTAACAATCATGCTGTGTTCGTTGGGACGTGGTGATTTCGTACTTGGGACTATTGATACCAAAACTGGTAAACTCGTATTTAAAAAAACTATTCACAAGTACGTGAGTCGACGAAAGCAGGGTGGATTGCAAATAAAGCACGACAACAGTGACCGACCTAAAAATAGTGCTGGTGCCCAGATACGTAGGTCGTTGCACACAAAGTTTATTCAAGAAATGATCGATGTTTTGAAGGCTGTTGAAAGCAAATATATTTTCTATTGGGTGAATGGAAATGAAAATTTGAAGTATGTCGAAAAAAACGTACTAGCCAATGTATTTACCTCGTCAACAGGGTTTACGCTCCCAAAGCCCACAGGTGGAAAGGGTCAAGGAAGCCCCTTAGGGGATAGTGAATTTCAAAGCTCTAGCGCAATCCCGGCGACTTCTGTCCTAAGCAGTAACGGAAAGTTTCAGATATCAACTCGGTTTGTTAAATTACCGGCCATCACAGTCAAAGAGGCTGAAAATGTAATTGGTTTCAACCAGAAGCACAAAAAACAAAAGATCGGGATCGAATATGTGAGTATAATCTACGACAGACTCACGCGCGTGTATATAAATAAAGGTGATACAACTATCCCCACCTCAAATACCAAGAATGAAGCAAATGGAGTAGAGGGAGCAAAGGATACGCAGGATATGGACGATGGTTATTGCAGTGGCTCAGATTCAGGCTCGGACACATCAGTTGCCACCGTACAACTAGACGAAAACGACTATTGCTATGATGATTATACCAACTATATTTTAAAGACGGCGAAGCTTATGTCGGCACCTAAAAACAAAGTATCTGATACAAAAATTATCGAACATCTGAAAAGTACGCTTGATTACTTATTATTCCAGGTTTTTAGTAACGAAAGCATTGATGTCAAGTACATCCCTCCTCTTTCGCTAAATTCCCATTTACACTCTGATACACATGCAAACACCAAAATATCGGTTAATGGATGTGATACGCCAACATTCCTGCATTTGGCAGCGCAAAAGAATCGAACAAAGGTTGTGCAATTTCTACTAGAGAATGAGATTGATGATCTCACTATTCGCAATGAGGCTGGAAAGACAGCTTACCAGCTATCGAAAAACAAGCATGTCCAGAAAGTATTTGCAAACTATAGAAAGAATTATTCTGGCGATGCTGATTTCAATTGGAAAGAAACTAAAATACCTGCCACGGATTAGTGCTTGGTGAAGTTTGGTTTGGCTTATTTATTAAAACTGGACTTGATGGCGTTACTAGTACTTTTTTTTTTCGTCATGCTATAATGCTTTTTTTCACCTGCACTCGGTTTTTTTAACCAAAACGAAATAAAATAAGATAAATAAAATAAAATAAAATAGACCTGTTTCAGTTTTTACGTATTATCCAAGTTGCCTTTTATTCGTAAAGTCAAAAAGACCTTTGTGTGCCTAGTTGGAACTGGTGTGTCATTATATTCTGAATTAGATTTCAATAAAAAGCAACATCTAGATTTTTATTATGTTGAGTAACAGTATTCCAGTTGGTGAAACCTTAAAGTGGTTGCTAGGATTTCAAGTAAACTGTGAACATGTGTAAGTGTTATTTTTTGTAACACGTGTTTATTTGTTTATTTGTTTATTCGTTTAAGCTGGAACTCGGATTTATGTTTATATTTCTATTTCTATTTCCATTTCATTGTGTAAAGAGCTGTAATTGCAAGATCATCATTTTATTTGCAAAAATGGTATTGATATCAGTATCAATAGTAATAATAATAATAATAATAATAATAATAAAATATGGTATCTGCGAGTATAGAAGGAATGAGTAGAAAATAGTGTAAAGTATTGATACGAAATGGGTCGTATTAACAGTAAGTTGAAACAATGAAAAATAAATAGTGAAAATTGTGGATAAATAATTATACAAGTGTTTAAAGTTGGAAAATACTACTACTACAGCCATATTTTGTAATTCTAAATATATGTATTTCTCTAAAATACTATTGTAAATAACTGGTGTAAATACAACAATTATTGTTATTGATGTCATCGCTTATACCAGAAATATCAACGTTTTTAGTTATATTTGCATGGATGTAGTTGTTCACATTGAAAGTATTATTACTGGCATTTTTTTCAAAATAAATATTACTGTCATTTTCTCCTAGTAAAAATGGTGTGTTGCAGTATGAGTCCACATCAACCTTATTTAGCTGCTTCCGGGACAGCTCATTCATTTTGTATTGGTTCTGATAATAGCTTTTTGTTCCAGCCGATGCCACTTTCCATAGTTCACCACATATTTTCGAGATATCCCTTTGGTTCAGGGATGGAAACATTTGACGCAACTGCTTGGTTTTATCCTTTCTGTATAGCATGAAACTGTTTCCCGTTTTAGTGGGAGGTGAAACCTTTGTATTTGGATGTAATTGATACATGTGGCTATTGTTATCGATGCCATTCTTTATCACATTTTCTGTTTCTGTTTCTGTTTCTGTTTCTGTTTCTGTTTCTGTTTCTGTTTCTGTTTTTATTTCTGCTTTTACTTCTAGTTCTACTTTTGTTTCTGTTTGTAATTTAGACTTGTTTTTGCTTTTTAATTGGGCACCAAAGCTTTTGGAATTGTTGATGCGGCTATATGGTTTTTTGGTCTTACTTTGATGAGCACGAAAAGCTTTCCCAAGCCTTTTCGATAATGATTTGATATTAGTGTGTTTGGGAATCAACACAGCATAATAATCATCTGGTACTGATAAATACACTTCATCATTGATTACGGCTGAAGCGAGTGGTTTGTAGCTGCTGATATTTCCATCACATGCAAGCATAAAATAACCGCATAGTTCTCCATTTAGGCTTGGTTCTTTGTCGGTGAGGTCGAGTTTATTTATGGATATATTTGTGATTTTGTTGGTTTGGTAGTCATTTCCTTGAAATTCTGCGGTTTGGTGACCTATGCTCTCCACTATAGTTTGCATTGTTGATAATAGTAAATTCACTGGAAAAAAAAGGTAGAAAGTCGAAAGCGGTAAGTGGGTAGGTGGATGGGGAAGGTGATAAAAATGTATTTAATAATTCTAGAAATGTAGGATAAACTCTAGTTATTGAGTTGAATTCAAATTTGCTACTTAATTTATAAATCCTCATGCAAACCAGTGTCTTTTTTCTTCTTGGTTCCTTATATATAAAATATTCACATAATAAACATTATTCATATTCACATTTATATTTGATCTGTATTTCATATTTATATTATTTAATGACTTTTATGTACTGAAACCAACCCAGAAGTG
>LSSK01000085.1:0-37466 GCA_001969505.1 Zancudomyces culisetae | reverse complement strand
GAAATGGTCAAAACATTCAAGGGAAAAAGAGAAATATTCACTAACCTCAAGATTGAAGGAATGAAAACAAAACAAAACAAAACTAGGAACATCATTAAAAAAAATGACTACAATGTAACTTTTAACCTTCAATTCGTTTGTACCAATCAAGCTTATAATAGATTTGGGAAAGTTGGGACAAAAGAAAAGGAAATAAAAATAGCATGCTGGTTAATGACTAGTATTACCAACATTATTGTTATATATCCAAACGTATTTTATTTTACATTTCCTGCACTTTAGATCTTCTGGGTTTTCGGATTTTTATTTTGAGTAAGGTTTCATAAATTCCATGTTTTGAGCAAATAATGTTCACTAAAAAATAAAAAAAGAAACTATGCTGATAAAACTTGGATTTACTTTTTTATTTTTAATTTTAATTTTTGTGGCAATGAAATATTTGATACTTGAGAGTACGTGGAACACAAAGACTAGGATAAGTGATGAGAAATGTGTGATGAGAGATAAAAGATGAGGGGGAGAAGGAGGAGGAAAGTGAAAAAGATGAAGAAGAGGAGAGGGGAGGGAGGGAGGGGGGTAGAGGTTGGGTAGGAAAGAGATTAGAAAATATTGGGTAATTTGCATGTATTTTTTGTTTATTTTTTTTTTTACAAAATGTATAGCTCAAATTCTACAAAAAAAAATAAATAAAAAAACATTAAAAAAAATTTTTTTTATTCTATTTTCGGTGGAGATGTATTAGGCTAAAGTTTAGTAAAAGCCAAATAAAATTAATAAAATGAAATAAAATAAAATAAAATAAAATATTCATGGATTAAAAGAAGCGATTAGTAAATTCGTAATAATTTCGAAAAAATATAGTATATTCATACATATATGTGTATATTTTTTATATTTGCCCTTCCCCCGAAATTTGAGTATACTTGATTGCCAACCTTGTTATTTTTATTGTTATTGCAACAAAGTTACGTTTTAAAAACATTAAAGCGACAAAAACTGGGATAAATAACAATATAACACTATCACAAAACAACTATCGTAATAGATTAAGGTATCAATTGGTTTATAACATTTTTCAACGAATTTGGACATTGTTGTTGTTTTTTTTTGCAATAGAGATTAGCCTACAAAACGAGGAAATAATCTGTTGCGTTTAATTAGTAAAGGACACCAAATTCAAGTTAAAGAAAAATAAATGAGCTATAAAGAGGGGTACAATGAGTCAAGAAAAATAGGTAATACAGGAAGATGGAACAACAATAGGAAAGAAGCAACACAATTGAAGAAAACAAACGTAGGGGAAGTATATAACAGGAGTAAACCAAGAGATGGTAAGGGGTTGAGATCAGATCAGAGCGCAATTGGAGCCAAGGCGTTCAAGAAGGAGGATGGAAATCAAGTTTTTGCAAAGCAGAATCAAGCGGAGGGCAGTGCAATTGGGGTTTCTGCAGTGGTAGATAAGCTTGAAGAAATATTGGCTATTGAAAATGAGCTTGGAGAAAAGCTCAGGCAAGGTCTGGAAGAGAATGTTGAGGAGATTCTTAATCTTCGGTATATAGCAAGGAGGCTATATTTTGACATAATAATGGGCAATGTGGAATATTCGACAAAACAGGGACTTGAAATGACACTGTGGCGAACGGCAGTGTATAGCACAGTCAATGAGTATAGGAAGAGGATGGAAAAACTGAACAAACAAAGAAAGCAATACCCTGGGGAGTATGAGGAGGAAAGGGAAAGGATGAGGATGGGGATGACAGTTTTCCTTCAGGAATCAGTGGGTTTTTACACGACATTTTTAAACAAGATGTTTTTAAAGCTACGAGAAAAGATGAGAGATGGTGACGAAAGGAGAGCGGTGGATGAGCTTGTGGGGTTGAGAGGTAGTATAGGCGTTGAGGAAATACTTGAACAGCTTTCAAAAAAACCCAAGTCTGAAGAGTTGGGGGAGATAGTATCAGCAACACAAAGGGTGATGATTAGCTTGGGAGATCTATACCGATATCAATCGATGTATAGTGATAAGAAGTTGGATAGAGAAACGATGGGGGTTGGGGAGCAGATGGAGATGAAGGGGAAGAGTGAATCAAAGTTAAAGTTGGATAGTATTAAGGGGATGGGGTACAACTTGCTTGCAGCATTGACGGTGTACAATGAGGCTAGAAGACTTGATTATGGAAACGGGTTGATATATAACCAGCTTGGGGTAGTTTTTGGGATGGCGGGTAGGATGTATGAGTGTTTGAGCAATTATTGTAAAGCGCTTACATCACAAAAGGCATATATGACGGCAGGGATCAATTTAAGGCGGTATTTGAATGATGAAAGAAGAAAAAGGGATATGGGGAATGTGACGGGAGAGTTTGTTTATTTGGACACGATAAATAAGTTGCTTGAAAGAGGGAATATTGAAAAGGAGGAAATGGAATTGTGGGAAAACGCACTCGAGGAGCTTATAAGTGATCAACAGGTTAGTGCAAAACAACTCGAGATGATTACAGTTAGTATTCTTTCAATAGCGATGGTGGATCAAAAGAAGTACACCGAGGTTGTTGGGGATGAGGGATATGAGATGGGAGGTAGAGTGAGTGGGGTAGAGGTTGGAGTCAGAATGGTAAAACTGTTGTGTGAGCATTCGGGAATAAAGTTTGAGGCAGGAACAGATGATATAAATGTTCTTGTCAAGATTTTGCCCAGCGTATATTTGGGGACAGGGTGGATTCTGGGAGCGATGAAGGGTAGTTCAGTGTTAGGTAGCCATTTTCTAAGAGCAGTTGAAAAGTCAGAGATTTTGAAGACCATGTCTTTGTTTACCAAGCTGTATGTTGACTTTGTTGAGAATACAAAATCACAATGTAGTAACCTTCCTGAGGCAGTTGAGTTTAAAGGATGGGGTTTGCCAGGAAGCAGCCAGGATGTCTTTGAAATAGTTTTGGGAGATAAAGGTGAATCGCGTGAGGAATTGAGTTTGGAGGATTCAGAAGGAAATCTTGTTGGTAGCAGGATTTGTAGGATTTTCGAGGTTGCAGAAGCAGTGATTTCTACGTACACAGCGCTTGAGCAAGATAATAAAAGTGAGCAAGAGTTGCCTAAAGAGTTTGATGGACTAGAAACAGTTTTGAATGAGATGGAAGATGGAGATAGCGAGGTTAATAATAATAAAGTGAAAGAAGAAGAACAAGAGGAAGAGGAAGAGGAAGAGGAAGAGGAAGAGGAAGAAATATTATTGTTTGCAACAAAGCCATTACCAACATCTACATCTACATCTACATTAACACCCAACAAGCCTAGAGAAATAAAAGTGACACATAAAAGTCATACGCCGTTTGCGCAACTTCAGAATAAAGATCAAGACGAAATTGTTCCGTATTCAACACCAGCTAAACACGTTTCAACGCTTTACTCGAACAATTCAGACCAATCTTCTCATATCCGACCAACATTTTCACATTCAAATCTTTCAAACAGCAGTATGAGTCCTCAGTTTGTGGATAAACAGTTGGACGACCAAGGATTTCTTGTGCCTGGGCTGGGAAGAATAGGTTTGCGCTCACAGCTTGGTTCTCAGCATTCCAACTTTGGATCTGATATGTATGTTCCATTACGGCAATCTAAGCCTGCGGTTGGTTCTGGACATTTTGGTGATCGTGCATTACCACAACTTTCTAGTGGGTTATCATGTGGTGGTTTATTTTCGAATAATAACACCAATAATAATGTCAATACCAATGCCAATGCCAATGCCAATGCCAATAATAATGCCAATACCAATATCAATACCAATACCAATATCAATAACAGTAGCAATAACAATATTAGTAATAATATTAATAATAATGGAATAGACAAGTTGTTGTTTTCCAATCTAGGATCGATCAATACTTTGCAAAGATCATCAGAACCCAACAATGAACATAAATATTCAACACACAATGCACATCCTACAAATTTCTTTGGATCTGCGCTATTGGGTTCGGCTTGTCCTTCTTCAGATTCTAGTACTAATCCATTTGCTTTGAACTACAACCTTCCGTTAACTGAAAATTTGCAACAATCCTTGAATCCAGCCCATAACATTTCTAAAACTACGAATAGTGTTGGTTTGAGTTCAAGCTTGGGTTTGGGGAATACGGGTTTAGGTTTGGGTTTGGGTTTAGGTTTGGGTTTAGGTATGGGTAATATGGGTATGAGTAATTTGGGAAATATGGGTAATTTGGGTATGAATAATATGGGAAATATGGGAAATATTGGTATGGGTATGGGTGCAGGGACAAATTTAAATTCGAACAAAAACACAAATACAAATACAGGAATGAATGCAGGAATGAATGTAGGAATGGGTTTAGGCCCAGGTTTTGGATTAGGTCTGGATTTAGATTTAGATTTGGACTTGGATTTGGATTTAGATTTAGATTTGGATTTAAATATTCCCAATACTGCTCATGGTTCGAATTCTACTGGGTTCAGTCCCAACCTACCACTGATTGGCAAAGCCAAGGAATATACGAATGACGATAATACATACCAGAGGAGTTACAAGTTGAAACAAAATGGGTATGATTTTTATTCGGATGTAGTTCCTAGTAATGGGAGTGGTAATGGTAATGGTAATGGTGGTAATGGTAGTGGTAATGGGTATTCATCAAGATGGGATTATAATTATAATTATAAACAACAACCATCATTTGAAACTAAACAGTAGTGAATATCGAGTTTTTTTTTTTTAATAATTTTTTTTAATAGTTTAATTTGTTTTTAATTTTTGGTTTTTTTTATATTTTATTTTATTTTATTTCATTTCAACTTTTTGAAATGTAGTTATTTGGTGAGATTTGAATAAATAAATAAATAAATAAATAAATAAATAAATAAAGGAAAAAAAAATTTTTTTTTAATATTGAATTTTTCGGATAATGAAGTTAAAATAAATAGAGCTCATAGAAAAAAATTAAAGAATTAAAGTTGATTTTGAATAAATTGAAAATAATGTAATAAAAATAAATCAAAGTTGAACTTGACTAGTAGTATATAAAAAAAATTTTTTTATATGTTTTTCTGTTAATGAAAAACAAAGCAGTATTTTTTAAAAAATCGATTTAAATAAAATAATAGCAATATAATAATAAAATAATAATAAAATAAAATAAAATTACGAGATAGAAATTAGAAAATGAAGGTACATGTGGCACATTCGGTACCAAAGCGAGTACACAAGATACAGTTTGGGGTGCCGAGTCCTGCAGATATAAGAAGGGCGGCCGAAATATCAATCAACAATCGAGATCTATATAATGCCGAAACCAAGCTGCCGGCGGAAAATGGGGTGTTGGATCTACGGCTTGGAGTGTCGGACAAAAAGTCGATATGTAAGACGTGTGGGTTGGGGCTGGCGGATTGTGTGGGGCATTGGGGGTATATCAATTTGTGTGTGCCGGTATATCATATAGGATATTTTAAAATGACGATTACGATACTGCAGAATATATGCAAGACGTGTTGTCGAGTGTTATTGGAGGAGGAGGACCGAAGAGTATTTTTGAGGCGGCTGCGTACGCCGAATTTGGATGGGCAGCAGATTCGGGGGATTATGAAGGCGTTGAATGAAAAATGTCGGAAGGTGACGTATTGTATGTACTGTCGGGCTACGAATGGAGTGGTTAAAAAGTCGGGGCCGTTAAAGATAGTTCATGAAAAGTTTAGACAAAAGCGGACGACGGCGGAATTTGAAAGTTACAAGCAAGAGTTGGAGCGGGCAGTCGGGGAAGGGTCGGCGGAATTGAAGAATTTTGGACAAAAGGCACAAGAAGAGTTTTCACCATTAAAAGTATACCAAATGTTCCAGCTGATCAGTGATGAAGATAGCGAGCTTATGGGGTTGGATAAGAATGGAGGGAGACCAGAGAATTATTTGTGGACGGCAGTACCAGTGCCACCAGTATGTATTAGGCCGTCGGTGGCACAGGAGGGGGGTACGAATGAGGATGATTTGACGGTAAAGTTGACGGAGATAGTGTTTATAAATTCGTTGATAGAGGCGGGGATTCAAAAGGGGGCGTCGATAGGAAATATAATGGAGCAGTGGGATTTTTTGTCATTGGCAGTAGCGATGTATATTAGTTCGGAGGTTCCAGGGATATCGATAAATATGGTAGGGAAGCCAATTAGAGGGTTTACACAGAGACTTAAGGGAAAACAGGGAAGATTTCGGGGGAACTTGTCGGGAAAGAGAGTGGATTTCTCAGCACGAACGGTAATATCGCCAGATCCAAACATGGGGATAGATGAAGTGGCAGTTCCAGAGTTGGTGGCAAAGATTCTTACATATCCAGAAGTGGTTACACGACACAACAAGGAGAAGCTGAAGCGATTGGTGAATAACGGGCCGGAGGTTCATCCAGGAGCAAACTATGTACAGAAAAAACGGGAGGGAGGAATGAAACGGTTTTTGAAGTTTGGACGACGAGATGAACTGGCAGACGGGTTGGAGAGTGGGGATATAGTGGAGCGGCATTTGAATGATGGGGATATAGTGTTGTTTAATCGACAGCCGTCGCTGCATAGATTATCGATTATGGCGCATCGGGCAAGGGTTAAGCCGTGGAGAACGTTTCGGTTTAACGAGTGTGTGTGTACGCCGTACAATGCAGATTTTGATGGAGACGAGATGAATTTACATTTGCCACAGACAGAGGAGGCGCGAGCAGAGGCGTTGATATTGATGGGGGTGAAGAACAATTTGGTGACGCCGAGGAATGGAGAGCCGATTATTGGAGCAACGCAGGATTTTATTACGACATCGTATTTGATTACGCAGCGGGACCGGTTCTATTCACGGGCGGAGGTGGCGCAGATTATTTCGTATTGTTTTGATGCGAATATGCAGATTGATTTGCCAGCGCCGAGCATAATGAAGCCGCAGGTGTTGTGGACGGGCAAGCAGGTGATTAATTTGCTGATGAGGCCAAACCGAGATTCGCCGGTACGGGTGATGTTAGAGACAAAGACCAAGTCGTTTATCAAGTCAAAGGTGAAGCGACGCGATGAGATGTGTCCGAATGATGGGTATTTGGTGATTATAGATAGTGAGATAATGTGTGGAGTGTTGGATAAGTCGATAGTAGGAGACGGGAAAAAGAAGTCGATATTTTTTGTGGTGCTTCATGATTATGGGACAGCGGAAGCAGCAGCGATTATGAATCGGTTGGCCAAATTGTCAGCACGATGGAGTTGTAATATGGGGTTTTCTATAGGGATTTCGGATGTTACACCGGGGAAAAGGCTGTTTGAGCAGAAGGATGTGATTATTGAAGATGCATATGCACGGTGTGACGAGTTGATTCTACAAAGCATCCGGGGAGAGCTGGATAATTTGCCGGGATGTGATGACGACCAAACGTTGGAATCGACGCTTTCGGGGGTGTTGTCAAGAGTGCGTGACGATGTAGGAACGATATGTATGAATGAGTTGGGGCGGCATAACGCGCCGTTGATTATGGCGACGTGTGGGTCGAAGGGATCGGTGATCAATGTGTGTCAGATGGTTGCGTCGGTGGGGCAGCAGATTGTTAGTGGGTCACGAATTGCGAATGGATTTTCCAACCGAACACTTCCTCATTTCTTCAAGAATGCAAAGACGCCGGCTGCAAAGGGCTTTGTTAGAAACAGTTTTTATTCGGGGTTGTCGCCGACAGAGTTTTTCTTCCATGCTATTTCGGGTCGTGAAGGGTTGGTAGATACTGCCGTCAAGACTGCCGAAACTGGGTATATGCAGCGTCGTCTAATGAAGGCTCTGGAGGATTTGTCTACGCAATATGATACGTCTGTGCGAAATTCAGTTGGAGATGTCGTACAGTTTACGTATGGCGATGATGGGTTGGATCCTTCGTGTTTGGAAGGTGATGGTTTCCCTGTTGAATTTGTTCGTAATTGGACATATGTTGAATCTCTTGTCCCCACTACAACCAATACAACCACTCCTTTAGGTATGCCTCCTTATTTGGTATCTATCTTTGTTGATTCCGAATTATCTCGTCCTTTATACACAAACATTTGTACTAAGTTTTGGTTGGATACTCTAAAAGCCTTTTGTAATTCCCTTGCCACAAAATTGGCCGACTTGAGATCTGCTTACGGCCTTCCACGATACGACCAACCTCCCGCAACTGTTCCTAGTCTGGATAATAATAATGTATATTTGGAGGATTTGGATGCAGGTTGCGATCATGCTGCAAGAACTGTTGTCAACCAAAAACTGCATATTACCAAACCCAGGCTTTTAAAGTTTTTGGAAATCTGTTTGAAAAAGTACCAAAGCTCCAAAATCGAGCCGGGAACAGCTGTGGGTGCTCTTGGTGCGCAATCCATTGGTGAGCCTGGCACCCAGATGACGCTCAAGACTTTCCATTTTGCTGGTGTAGCGTCTATGAACGTCACGCTGGGTGTGCCACGGATCAAGGAAATCATCAATGCGGCCAAAGTCATCAGTACTCCCATTATCACTGCCAAGCTGGTTTCCGAAAACAGCCTGCAATCCGCACGTATTGTAAAAGGCCGCATTTCCAAATGTCTGCTTGGCGAAATCTCCGAATGCATTGAGGAAGTCTACCGCCCGAGCCAGTGTTATATTGGAATCAAACTGGATTTGAATACCATCAACCTCCTGCAGCTTGAATTGGACTTGGATGCTGTCGCTGCTGCTATTGCCATGGCTCCTAAACTCAAAATCGGCCATCACAACGTCAAGGTCTACTACCCTGACCGCTTACGTGTCTTTGTCGGCATCACCACCAAGGATGCCTCGCTCTCTGTACTCCATTACCGAATGCAGAAGCTGCGCCGCCAACTGTGTAACATTGTCGTCTGTGGCTCTCGCAATATCATTCGTTCTGTAATCAACGATGTTGGCAAGAACTCGTATGTCCTATTGGCTGAAGGCTATGGTCTCCGTGAAGTCATGAACACCGATGGTGTCATTGGAACAAAGACCACCACCAACCACATTATTGAAACCCAACATGTCCTCGGCATAGAAGCTGCCCGTTCCACCATCATCAATGAGATTCAGTATACTATGCATTCCCACGGTATGTCTATAGATCCTCGCCACGTCATGTTGTTGGGTGATATTATGACCTTTAAAGGTGAAGTTTTGGGAATTACCAGATTTGGTGTTGCCAAAATGAAGGATTCTGTAATGATGTTGGCTAGTTTTGAAAAGACTACTGACCATTTGTTTGATGCTGCTGTATATGGAAAATCTGATCTTATTGAAGGTGTTAGTGAACGTATTATTATGGGTACTCAAATGAATATTGGAACTGGAATGTTTAAACTTTTATATGATCAAGATGCACCAATTACCTCTACCTCTACCTCTACTACTACTACTACTACTATTAATGGTAATGGTAATCAATTAGGTATTGAAAATTCAAATCAAAATCAAAACCAAACCATTTCTTTATTGCCTGATCAATCTTGTATTGGTATTTCCGATGATTCTATTACTTTTGAACCAAGACCTTTATTATTTGATGTTTAATTTATTTATCTCCGTCCCCACCCCTCCCCCCTTCCCCAACTTTATTTTCCTATTTGTTTTTGTTTTTGTTTTTGTTTTTGTTTTTGTTTATCAATTTGTTTCAAATGTGAAAATATCTTTTATAACATTAATAAAATATACGTGTTTTTGAATTTCATCATCCAACTTTTTATAATTATTTTTTTATAATTTATTAATTTATTTTCACTATTTTCATTATTTTTATAATCAAAATTAAATTATAAAAAAAAATTAAAAATTAAAAATTTATTTTTAATTGGTAATAGCTTGTAAATGACAAAATTGTAAAATTGAAAATTGAAATTGAAAAAAAAGTATAAATTATAGCATTATTTCCTTTGTATTTTTGAAACACCACTTGCTTTTTATATACATTTCTTTTTCTGCAAACAAAAATTCCAAAATCCAAACTTTTAAATATAAATAATAAACAAAGGAGAAAAAAATTTTATCTTTAAATAATCAAACTTTTTTTATTTTTATATTTAATTTATTTAATTTAATTTATATAAAAGTATATATAAAAATGTCAAGAGTAAAAAAAAACGCAGCAACACTATTCAAAACCAGAGTATTCAAATCCTCCTTACCCCAAGTGGTAGGTGCTCAGGTCGCCAAGACCTCCTTACCAAAAATCTCAAATGAACCCTTGTTCGACTATCCTCCTGGTAGTTCTGAACGTGAAAAACTATTGCAGGCCATAGACCTCTTGAAAAGCCAAGCTCCGTTCCATGTAAACCCTGTTATTAACGGTGTTGAGATTGAAAGCTCAGCCGGCAATAACAGTGACAATAACAATAACAATAACAAGGTGCAAGGTGAACAACCCAACTCGCAGGTTATGCCTAGTGAACATAACCATGTTCTTTGTACTTTTGGTAATACTAGTATGGAACAGCTTGAACAGGCAAGTTATTATTTCTCACCTACTATTTTGAAAATTCTAGACACCATTTATTAAAATTTTGATAATTTGTTATATTATAGGCTGTTGAGGGTGCCCTCTTGGCAAAGGAAAGGTGGGCAACTATGCCATTATACGATCGACAGGCTATTTTCCTAAAGGCTGCCGACTTGATTTCCAAAAAGTACCGGTATTTGCTGATGGCCGCCACCATGTTGGGACAAGGAAAAAACGCATGGCAAGCCGAAATCGATGCAGCTGCCGAAACCATCGATTTCTTCCGCTTCAACACCAAGTATTCCGATGAAGTATATGCCAACCAACCACCTGAAAATTCACCTGGAGTATGGAACCACTTGGAATACCGACCTCTGGAAGGATTTGTGTATGCTGTGTCTCCATTCAACTTTACCGCCATTGGTGCAAACTTGGCCTATGCTCCAGCTCTGATGGGCAATGTCGTACTATGGAAACCGTCCAAAACCGCAATGTTATCCAACTACATTTTGTACAAGATTCTCGAAGAGGCTGGAATGCCCTCCGGTGTTGTCCAATTTATTCCTGGTGATCCTGTAAAAGTCACTGATTATCTCTTTGGACGCCGTGAGTTTTCCGCTTTGCATTTTACCGGAAGTACTGCTGTCTTTAGATCAATGTGGCGCAAAATGGCCGAAAACATCGACAAGTACGTAACGTACCCACGTATCGTTGGTGAAACGGGTGGCAAAAACTTCCACTTGATCCATCCTTCCGCAGATGTTACCAATGCCGTCTTGCAAACCATCCGAGCTGCCTTTGAATACCAGGGTCAGAAATGCTCAGCTTGTTCTAGACTATATGTGCCTGCTAGTTTGTGGCCCGAATTCAAATCCAAATTGGTTGAACAAATCAGTCTTGTAAAAGTCGGCAATGTCGCTGACTTTGAAAACTTTATGGGTCCTGTAATTGACGCCCGTGCCTTTGCCAAGATCTCAAAGTACATTGATGACGCTAAATCCGTTGATTCTGGTAAATGCACCATCATTGCCGGTGGAAAATACGATGATTCTACCGGCTATTTCATTGAACCCACCGTTATTCAAACCACCGACCCTCACTACACCACCATGAAAGAAGAAATCTTTGGTCCTGTACTGACCGCCTATGTCTACAACGACAACGAGTTCGCTCAAATCATCGACACTATTGATACCACCACTCCATACAGTCTGACCGGCTCTATCTTTGCTGCTGATCGTGAAGCCATTACCTATGCCACCACAAGACTAGCCAATTCTAGTGGAAATTTCTATATCAACGATAAATCAACTGGTGCTGTTGTTGGTCAACAACCATTTGGTGGTGCTAGAGCTTCTGGAACTAATGATAAGGCTGGATCTGCCAATCTTTTGTATAGATTTGTCTCTCCAAGATCTATAAAAGAATCATTTTTGCCTATTTCTACATTTAAATATCCTAGCAACTTTTAATTTTTGTGTCTTTTCTTTTCTTTTCTTTTCTAATTTATTCATTTATTTATTTATTTATCAAACACTAAATATAATAATAATAAAATAATATAAAAGTAATAATAATAACAATAATGATAGTGTTTTTTTTATATTTTATCATATTATATTTTGTTTAGTTTAGTTTAGTTTTATTTTATTATATTTAACAACGAGCATGTAATTTTCGTTCACCCTTTTTAAAAGGTACAAATTTCATATTTGAAGGTAATTTAACGGATTGTTGCTCTTGCTCTTGCTCTTGTTCTTGTTGTTGTTGTTGTTGTTTTAGTTGTTCATTTTCAGCATCAACAGTATTTTCCTTTTGCAAACTGGTATAAAACTTTGCAACTGGATGATCAAAGGCCCCCTTTCTTGCAGTTGAACCTGTAGTACTTGGATCAGTAGACAAAACGTTTACCAAGTCTGATACTGTCCTGATATTGTTGATTGCTACATTGCTTATTTGGATTTTCAATGCCTTTATGGTCTCAACCATTACCTACAACAATTATCAAAAAAAAAAAAAGAAATATTTTATTTTTTTTATGTCTCTTGTTTTTTTTTTCCATATACTATCATTAAAATTCCACACTCATATTAAAAAGACTATAAATATACATGTACACAAATTACCTTTTCTTTAGTTGAAAACTCGCTAATGTCTGTTGTTTTCCATTCCTTCGTATCCAACGTTACCAACTCTTCTAGTATTGGCTTTAGTTGTGATTCTACTTGTTCAACTGGCAAAAACTTTGGATGATCCCTAAATATAACATGGTAAAAAAATTTTTTTTCCCTTGTTTCAACAATAAACTAGTAATCACTCACTCACTCACTCACATTTATATATACACATATAGACTATAGACTTTTATTTAAAATCTTGTTTTTTTTTGTTTGTTTGTTTGTTAAACTTACATTATTACAGATTTTTCATTGTTATAAATCACAGAAGAAAAATCTTGTTGCTCACCACTACCTCCTTCCGCTTCAGCTACAATTTCATTTTCATTTTCACTTTCTTGTTTTTGTTCTTGTTCTTTTTCTTGTTGTTCGGTTTGTTTAGGTTCATCCTTTTTCCACAAATTCCTAAACATTCCCCCAAGCCCTCCTTTACTGGCTTGGTTTGTCACCCTTGTTGTAGAATTGTATCTCATTCCCAATCCATTCAGTGTTTTTGGCGATCTCTGTACAATCTTGGCTAGTCGATTCATTTTTGTTTATTTTCTATTTTCTACGTTCTATTTCCCAATTTTTTAAAGTAATATATATATATATATATAATATGAAGAAACAAGAATAGTAATGATTGTATATATATATTTTTATATTTATAAATCAACTATATATTTTATCTGTAATATATGATATCAAAATTAAAACTTGTTATAAAAATATAAAAAAAAAAAAACAGGGAAAAAAAAACATAAATTTAATTTAGCCCAAAGTTCTCACTAACCAACTCTTTCAACTCCTCCAGCTCCTCCAATTCTCTACCAAACCTACACACACTTTTAATCAATTTTTCTTTAATTTTTTTATTTTTTTAATTTTTCGATTTTTCGATTTGATATTTCACAACAATCACGAACAAAATTGAAATAAAAAAAAATTTTTTTTTTGATTACATTATCTTTTTATGGTCTTGGGTATATTTGAATAGAGGAAATGAAAAAAGAAATAAACAGAAATGATGTATATTATTATAGTTATTACTTTTAATTACAGATTTGATATATCCCAATACATCAAAATTTTATCTACTCGATCACCAGTATACACCTCTTGTACTAGTTAGTCCACAAAATACCAAAAATGCTAAAACTTACCAATTATATTTAACAGACTAGCTAGTGTTTATATCTGTTCAGACCTGTGGGAAAAAAAAAATAATAATAATAACCCAACCGAGTTTACATGATACCTGCCGCCATCCTTTTCCACCCATTTTGTTTATTTGTTTGTTTGTTTGTTTGTTTATTTTTTCATTCTAACTTCTATTTCAAGTTGAAAAGGACTAAGCAAGTGGATTGTTACTAGTAACTTTAATAAATGACAAAACAAGGTTGCTGATGGATGCCCAGTCGTTGGGATCGGAATCAAGAGATTTATATGATTCATCATACAGCGCTGTAAACTTAATCCCAGCATCAACACCATCAAAAATAAAGGCCCCTATTTCCTCACCACTTGGCATTTTATCCCTATGAGACCTTGTATGTTCAGAAGGATGCGACTTTATGTAGCTTTTCAATCCCAGGTATGAAAGGCTAGGGAATGAAAACACAAATCTGTCGGTATCAAACTTGATAAAGTCATACGAGTGCAAGTCAACAAAATGGTCAGTGACAGTTAGCTTGTCCTTTTTACGTGAAAATGATATGGCACAACAAAAATGCGTCAAAAGTGTAGATGTTTTATAGGAAAACCACGGGTTGATGTCACAATCAGTAATAGCTACATTTAATATGGAGTCAGGAATCGCGCTTATCAGTCGATTCCTGTTGTGGAAATAGGATTTGGCGCTGTATACATAGTACAACGCGTTTAGGGCGATAGCTACAATCGATGAAGTCTTTTCAATCTCTGTAAACATAGTAAAGATGTTTTTCAGCGCTTTTCTAATAATCTGGGTTTTCGGGTGATCGTATACAAACAGTGCATTGATTAGAGTAACGCCTGCATTGAATAGCGATGCAGCCGCATTAAAATACCAATACTCCAACGGAATATCAGAGATTCCCCAATCTAAATACTCTATTATCTGCAACGAAATATCAATACACTTTTCTTTTGCTAGTCTGATCCGTAAAGGATCCGATTTTAGCTGTTCAAATTGTGCTAATTCTGACATGTTTAGTAGCAAATAAGATCCTCTCACTTCCAGTTGAAAGCGCCACAGACTTACCACCAGTCTTTGAAGTTCGGTTTTATTGAGTGTTGTATATCTAAAGGTTTGGTATTTTTTGACTTTTTCCAAATTGAAATCTGTAAACTTTACAAGTCGCTCAGCAAAGAATTTGATTTTACGCGTAAGTGCTCCCAATTTATCGTAATCTTTCTTATAGTTCTTCTCAATTAATCGTTTTCGTCGAGATACAAATGACATAACATCACCAATAATAAATGCTACTTCACAGCTCAACCATGCAATATCAAAACATATCTTTTGACTGTTTACATCTGATACTTGATCCTCTCCTGTTCCATCTTCTGTATTTCCAATAAACTCATCTACACCATACATCCAGTTGTGATCATTTCTTGGGTACTTTACCACTATATCTCTTGTATCCCCATATATCATCTCTGTAAAATATCGATACGCGTTGCTACACCTTATAAACACCATCCACCAAATTCGCCGCCTAAACTCTGCAACTGTAGAATCCTCTGGATTTTTTTTCTGTACGTTTGCATAAAAGTCCACGTCTGCTTTATTTAATCTCATTATCAACGCCTGTCTTACCGCCAACTCAAGACTGGATATGCGTTTTGTCCGTGCTCCAGTGCATATATAATAGTTTTCTAGCGCTATCCTACACCAGATGCTGTTTAGCGTTGGTTTTGCCAGTGCGTTGTTCAAGTGCTCCTGTAATACTTTCAAAATCTGTTTTATCTTGCTCTCTTCAAGTGCTTTTAGCGCCTTGGAATGTGGAACAAACTGGATGCTCAACAACACCAATGCGTACAGTATATATATTGGAACCTGATCGTTTCCCAGATTCACTAAGAATTGCGACACTCTCATAGGTATAAACATGTCAGCACATCCAAACTTGAGGTGTGGGAATGCTTCAAACACTATTCTCTTGTAAATCTCTGTTTGTACACCGATATCCTTGTCGTATGGTTGTAACTTGAGACGCTTATTGTTAACTTCTTTTATTAGTACATGTTCATAGACGCTTTCATAGGCCTTCAGGTCAAAATCTTCAATCGACTTGATTGCACTTTCCACATGATTTTTATCGGCTTTCATGACTTTTTTTCTGATTAAATTGGCACTCGAGTCCAGCTCGTTGAGTAGTTGGTGTATCCTAGAATACTTTGAGTTCCTAGTTCTTTTTACACGTTTAAATGGATTGGGCTTCTCTCCTCCCGCTCCGTTTCCTGCACGCGCCACCCTCCTCATGGGTGTTATTGTACTATTTACATTAAAATCCATTCCTTTTGTCTTTGCTCCGAGTTCCATGGCTATTGTATTACTTTTATCAAAAGACAGTCTAAATCAAAGGTATATTTTCAATAAATATCTTACTAGGTGCTCAAACTCACTTTTATAGCTTGTTTTTTTTTATTTTAATCTAATGTTAAAGGCTTTACTGCTTTATTATATTATTGCTTCAAAAAAATATTGCTTTTCTCATGATGAAGATTGATGACAATAAAGGGGAAGGGAGAAGAGGGGATGTACAATGGATTTTATTTATCCGAAATAATTTTTGCCGTTTCACATTTCGGAAAGAATACACTTTACCAAAAAGTTACCATATTCCATCAAACTCTGTGAATGCCTAAAAAAAAACCAAAAAAAAAATTTTTTTGTCTGGGTTTATTCCAGTAAGGTGGAATTCGGAATTTAACTTTTTTACCAAAAAAAATATATTAATGGTAATAAACAAATATACAGATAAATGAGATTCCTTGGTTAAGCTGGATTAGTTTTGGTACCACCCACTATTTAGCCTAAATTGAAAAAATCCATCCATTGTAAAGATTTTTGTTGACCAGGTTTTGTAACAAAATTGTGTTTATAATTCCGTACCCAATCATCTCTACTGTTAGATATTTTCTATATATTATAAAAGGGAATATGCAGGATACAATTGCAATGCTGACTTATAAGCCGATTTAGCAACTATAATTAGTGCTAAATACAGCTATTTTACGAGTCCTGTAATGCAAAAAGACAATGTTTGTTATTTTTGTGTAACACCATTAATTCTGAGTTTTATTTAATTCGAATTCAGTACAATTGGCTAAACCAAATTGTGTTTTATTATTACTTGATTGCGGTGGATATGTGTGACTGTGTGCTGGTTTTTGTCTAAAAAATAAACTCATGTGGAGAATTTGGTGTAAGTGGCGAATAAAAATAATGAATACGTAATATTTTCACAAGTTTTTGAGAAAACCGAGCATTTAGTACCCTGTCCACTTGTACAGTTTCACATGTAAAAAAAACACTTTTTATCTAAAAGATGGTAGTGCGGGAAAAAAGCAATTAAACAAACCACCCGATCTGCCTATTGTATTTGACATTTATTATCTACATTTTTCTCTTTCCAATAGATTTACAGTTCAAAAATGAATACATGCGAAAACCAGAGCAGGAATCAGTAACAAGTTAAAAAAGATGAGTGACGTAGCGCAGATAGCTCCCTGTTTTGGTGGTATGAGGTGTAAATTATATGAGGTGCCATGCCAGCATTACTAAATTAATAGCGTCTTAATGAGGTATGAATTCTCAAGTCTTGTTGACCGGGGACCGTTTTGATGAAAGTAATTTGGTAGTGAAAAACAACGAACCAATGAATGAAATATTAACTGCAGAGATAAATGAGAATTTACGATAAATGATGGTAAACGGAGAAATTGTTAGATTTTCTCCGTGCCACAATCTAAAAATGAAAATCGTTTCAGAAAATCAAGCTAAACTATATTTTCTACAAGCAGGAAACCTCATTTGCAAGATTTATCATTACTTTAAGTGTGTACATTATACTTGATATTTTGAAGACTTCAAACAAGTTTTTTTTTTATGATTGTACACTACCACCACTATGTTTACAGTAGTTACACACAATTCGTCGATAACTGTTGTAGTGAATATATCCACATGCAAAAAAAAACTGAATTGCGTTGTTCGATGTGGATTGAACAAAGTCTATAACTATACCGAGATAATGCTGTACCTTCATCTTCACTTTTACACCTTCCTCCCTAACCTACCTTTTCCTTGTTTTCTGTTTTTTTTTTGAAATGGATCAGTTAGGTTGAACCTAAACGTAGTACAAAAATATAAACACAAAAGAAAAGTTTGTATTTTATCTAATGTTATTATATTCATAGTAACTAATTTGGTGTATGTTTAATTTAGCCAGTTGTCACAAAATAGTGTAACTGAGGAGAAGAAGGCTTATATAATCTGATTTGGTACGCAACAAAGCGATGTGGTAAATGACCACGTGTTGAATATGGCTAGAACTGGGTTATTTATTTATGGGCTATCACAACAATATGTATCCTCCACTAGCTAACCAACTAACTAACTGGCTTGCTTACTCCTTAGCCTCCCTATATATAAAGTTCTTTTTCCTTATTTTTGTTGTCTTTACTGTGATCCTTGTCTGTGGTAGTTCGTAGTGAGTGATATCTATTTTTATCAAGTTATTATGTAATCATCGAGTTTGCTGTCATTAAAACACAGCATTATAAAGAAACGTACATATATCGACACATTTGTTAATAAGGGTATCTCATTATTACAATATCAAATATTAGGCCAGAATGTCATTTTTTTGGTGTCCATTGAGTATATAAATGATCAGTAGTGTGGATATCACTGCTTGTGTCAAATATATTGCTACTCCAATTTTTAAAAAAATAGGACTTTGTAATTTGTTGGGTTGTGAACAGGCTTAGACGGAGATGGGGAGGGGAAGGGTTGTTGTGGTACTTGAAGAGTGTTGTGTGCTTACCTACAGACATGTAAATACTTGAACAATACTATTTTAATATTTATCGATGGGTATACCTATAGAGCTGAGTTATATCTTGTTCAAAACTTACATATAACATTGTGTTTGAATTTAGCTAGCTTTTTGTTTGTTTAATTATTTCTCTACCTTGTAGTTATAATTCAAAAAATTACAGAATCGGAAATGTTAACAAAAAAAATAGTAGCAATTTCTGTTGTATTTTACTCAAATCCGTTGTTAGCAATCGTATAAAAAACAAATGGTAAATCAAAAAAAAAACACAAGTAGAAATTAGTTATTACAAAAAAACACATTTAAAGAAAAAAGCTGGGCTAAAAAAATAATTGCTAAGCCTTTTATTATTAGTTTGTATAAATGGTAAATGTGTTTTTGAAATATAAATATAATTAAACCGTTAAATCAAACTCATATCAGTAAAAAGAAAATAAAAACAAAAAAAAGTCGAGATCGAAACGACAACTACCATATACAGTTGGAAATTGTATAGTAACATTAGCATAGATGTCGAGTAACGCGATATACGAGGATGAAGACGAATTTCTTTATGGAATTGAAGAGATTGGTCAAAACAACAAAGGAGTGAGGGGAAATGACAGTAATTCGGCGAATCTGAAGGGGGATTTTAAGGGTGAGTTATGAATAAACGAAACATTTACTGGAGGCATCTTGATATTTGCAGGGCAATTCTCAATATATAGAAATTTGTAACATTCTAAAAGTAGATCAACTAATACGACATAGAAGATGTTAAAGCACAAGTTGAGGAAAATATATTTGAAGAAACTGGATATATCAAAGAAGAGTAATTTATTTTTTGAGTAGAAATATTAAAAGGAAAGAATAAAGATTCGGAAATGGTAAGGATTGGGTAATAATTAAATTAATGTGAAATTTAGGAATCTTCAAGAAAGAAAGCAAAGTAATATAGAGGTAAACAAAAATCTAAGTAAAAAATTTGAAACTATTAGTTTATAACTAATTTAAAGAGCATGTGTGAGATAATTCTACTAAAATATAAAAAAAAATAGATTGAAGAGGATAGTGAAATAGCAGGATTTCTAAATGAGACAACAGCAGTACAAAAGGGAAACGAAGAGTTGGCAGAGCTACTGATCAATGAGGAAAAGAAAAAGACAAAGAAACAGGCGATGAAAGAGGATATGCAGGAATACGGCACTGATGAGGAGGGTATGCAAGAAATCCAAGTAGGTAAACAAGAGGAATCAGGGGATCAAGAGCTTGAGGGCAAATATATTATTGATCTAGATGAAGAGGAGGAGGATGACGTTGAATTTATTTTTGGAGAGTATATTGATGCGACGATAAAAAGCGGCAGGGACAGAGAAGACGGGGATGAGGGGAAGATGGATGAAGACAAGGATGGTTTGGAGAAAAGAGAGGATGACAAGAAGAAAGAAGGGAAGAGACAAGAATACAATGAGATTTTAAAAGTTGAAGAAGGAAAGCTGAATCTGTTGATAACGCCGATTCTTCAAGAGACAGGGTTATATGATTATGATGCAGGAATGGGGACAGAAAGGCCATGGAGGGAACCAGGAGCAGATATAACAGATTGGTTTAATTTTGGGTTTACAGAACAAACGTGGCATTTATATTGTGTCAAACAAAAGGTTCTGCGCGAAAAATATAATATGAGAAACATAACAGGAGAAGGAAGAGGAATGATGCCACCAGAATTGGAAATTTTACGAACAGATCCTGGAGGAGTAAAACAGGTGCCAGGCGCTGGGGTTTCATTTATGCCAGGAGGTCCGGTAGCTGGAGGTCCAGGTATGATTGGGATGAATCCAATGGCACCAGGAATGCCAATGATGGGAGGGGGGCAGCCTATGATGATGCCGGGGATGGGAGGGATGATGCCAGGAATGGTTGGAATGATGCCTATGAATATGGGCAATAAAATGGCTGAAAAAGAAAAAGAAGACGAGAGTAGAATAGTGGAACTGCCACAATCAACTACAACAACACCAACAATATCAACAGCGACACCTACAGTGAAAGCACCAGGAGCTATGGCTACAAACACGACAGCAGCACAAGCACAAGCACAAGCAGGAGGAGGAATGAAGTCTGCACAAAATGCAGAGTTGTTAGATGCACAACGGAAAAGAGCACTAATGAATACACAGCCAAATCCTAAAGAGGAGGGAATGTCGCTTGCAAAGAGAAATATGGGAGAGAAGGGTCCGATTGCAGCCGGTGGAGGAGTTAATGAGCAAGTATCACAAGTAGGAGGAGGTCTACAAAACAAGGGTATGCAAGGAGTACCAGGAGCTGTAGGAGCTATTCAACCAGGATTAAAAGGAGGTCCTGGGACGATGCCAATGAATTTACCACTTGGCATGAACATGAACATGAATCCTATGAATATGAATCCAATGAACATGAACCCCAACATAAATCCCATGAACATGAATCCAAATATGAATGCGATGAATATGAACCCTATGAATATGAACCCAATGAACATGAATCCTATGAATATGAACCCAATGAATATGAATAGACCTCCGCATATGGGGATGATGATGATGCCTGGAATGATGGGTCCAATGGGTCCTATGGGTCCTATGCCTCCACCTCCACCTCACCAACATCAAAATCAACATCAACATCCGCCACCGCCACCACCACCTCCTTCTCACCTTAATCCAAATCCCAACCCCAATCAAAATCAAAACCAAAACCAAAACCAAAATCCTTCTGGAATCTTACCACCGCCACCTCTACCATCCATTCAGCAACAACAACAACAACAACAACAACAACGGGGTTTAACCCGTCCTATACAAAATTCACATTCCGAATCACGATCACCTGCGCGATCACGATCACCTCCACGGTCGAGATCACGCTCACCATCATCACCAGCTCGCAACAGAGAAACAAGGGAAAAGCGAAATAACTATGACAGGAATAGACCATCTACAAATACTGCCAAACGACCAAGCGAGAGTAGAGAAAAGGATTCAAACTTGTCAACATCTGTATCGGACTCTAGTAGAAAACGTGACTACTATTCCAAAAATGAAAGTACAGCAAATAAAAGAACTAAATACAATACTAGTAGCAATATTGATAACAATAATAATGTTAACACCTCCTCTAGTGGTAAAAGTAGTAGCACTAGTAGAAGTAGAAGAGATTCTCCTAGTAATAATTCTAGAGTAGACAACGATCGAGAACGAGATCGAGAACGAGAACGAGAACGAGAACGAGACCGTGACCGTGACCGTGACCGAGAACGCGAACGCGAACGCGAAAATAGTACAGTCCAACAACAGCAACAACAACATGGTAGAATTAAATCATCTAGACAATCACAATCACGCACTAGTACAAACGACTATGACCGTGACAAAAGAACTAAATCTTCTGCTGATACTAATAACGATTCCAAACATTCTGATAGGTCAAAATCTAGAAGATCAAGTAGAAAATAACTTTGTTTTTTCTTTCTTTGTATGTTTGTTTATAAATATTTCTTTATTGTTTGCTAAAATATGTTTGGTCTACTGATATATTCCCTGATGATGATGATCTTGTATGTCTATAAATTTTCTTTTTGCTTCCTTCGCCATGGTGATGTCCAAACCTAACTAGTCCATTCGCATTTAATCCCGCCCTGGTTGCTGCCAATAAAATCTTTTCTTCATTGTCTATCTTTCCAAACTCGTCATTATCAATACTTATACCCATATTCATATTCATACCCATGCCCATACCCATACCAATTTTCTTACTTCCTCCATTACCGTTACCGTTACCATTACCATTATTATTTTTACCATTTCCGTCATTATTATTATTATTAATATTAGTATTATTATTATTATCATTACCAATGATGGTTCCAGTAATACCACCAGCTCCATTAACAGTCCTCATTATTCTACCTTTTCCTTCTTCTCCATCTTCAAAGATACCTCGACCGGGATTTTTGGCATTGATATACTTTAGAAAAGTAGATGAAGTCGTTATGATACTACTGGAATCCCTTGAATTGAAGTCAATCGAGTACTGGTTAAACTCTTGCCCATCAGTTCTTTCTTCAAGCCGCATGTTGTTCAGAGCTGCCTTTTTTGGTGGTGTCGAAGTGCAGCTTTTACTTCTTGTCCGGATGATGCTTTTACCCATGTACTCACCACTCTTCCCTATATTGATACTCTTGTCATCATTCCCAATTTCGTTTTCTCCTTCGTTTTCTCCTTTACCAAATTGATTCAATCCAATCTCTAAGCTATCTCTCCCAGGAAATTCTACTTTTTTTTTGCTTGAATCAATATCATCGGCTTCGTCTTCATAATATTGCTTCTTGGTTGTCCCTACCCCTTCACCCTCTAAATGTATATCCAAATTATCGTTTACTTTTTTCTCTCCCCAATTATCAAAATTTCCATCATAATCTTTATCCTCACCTTGGTTTTTATCGCCTTGCCCTTGATTCTTATAAGAAACATTGTCATTATTGGTATCTTTATTACTTGTATTGTCAGAAGTCACCCCCTTACGTTGTCTAATAAGCATCTTTGCCGGCAGGATATCCTCCAACTGCTCCAAAACATCTCCATCCTTATCAGCTGCCAGAATTCGTACCATAGAAGCTAATAACTGCGTTCGAGTTGAACTACTCCTGTCCCTGTTCACTTTTTCATATGTACTCTGTTCCCTAAAGTCAGAGTCATACTCAGATTGATATTCGGATTCATACTCATACTCATACTCATACTCATACTCATAATCAGATTCACCAAGATGGATTTTACCAGGATTGCTTTTTTTTGATTCTTCTATCTTTGGAAATACAATCCCTTGTGATGTTTTATTATCCTCACTATCACCATTAAACCTTTCATCCCCGTTTACAACAAATAGCTTGTCCATCTCCTTGCTAAACTCCTTAAACATTTCTATCATCGCTTTTCTATTATTGAAAGATTTTGCTTTTTTGGTTTTTACAGTCCTTGAACACTCTAACCGTCCTTGCTTATCAGTCGTATCTGTCTGTGTCTGTGTCTGTGTCTGTGTTTGTTTTTGTTTTTGTGAATATTTTTGTCTAAGATCAATCAAAGATGTCGAAAAATAATGCTTCTTTTTGCGATAGGTGTTGGTTTTATGGTTACCCAGCCTGTCCAATACTGTCAGATCCATCAAACTCCTACTCCTACTCCTACTCCTACTCCTACTCCTAATATTACCCTTATTCCCACTTATAGTGTTATCCCTACTTTTACTTTTATTATTGTTTTTGATCGTTCTCCAGTATTTACTGTGTTGACCATAAAGTCTATATATCAGTTGGTTAATTCCTCGGCGTTCCACCAATTCATCAAATTTGCATTCCAATGCAATTTGTTTACTGTCGCTTTCCTTAACCAAATTATAAAAATTTTGATCAAAAATCGTCGATAGACTATCTTTTCTCTCTCGGTTTTCCAACATTCTACGCACTAATCTTGCCAATGCAATCCGAACATTCACCACTTTGTCACTCGCCAGCGACGCCAAAGACGGCAAGAAAAACTGATCAAAATCCACAGGGTCGGATGCTGGATCCGCTCCATCGCGTGCCAATAACGCTGAACATATCTGAATAAAAAACATCCGTCCTCTAAACGTATTTGAATGTGAAAATTCTATCACCGCCTGGAAATATTTGACTAGTAATTCGGGATCGTTTTTCGCTTTACTAAATAAAATTGGAAATGCTGGCGCCACACTTTCCCGAACTCCAGCAACAGGATCCTTGGCCCATTCCATAGTCACAGGAAGTAGCTGATTGACCAGCACGTGTGGTGGAAACAAGTTGCACAGCTTAACCAACTGCGTTGCCATAATTTCACGCGTACGCCACAACCTACTGTCGTGTCGAAACACCTGTAAAACCATTGGTAGGCACCGAAGTCGCGAGTTGATTTCAAAATACCTCAGTGTCTCTGCCAGGTTTTTTAACAAATACATCTTTACCTCATCAACCTCCAACAAGAACAAACAAAAAACCTGCTCGAGTTGGTCAGTATTGTTGTTCCCGGAATGACCTGTCGCTCCATCCACCAAGTCTCCTTCTCTCGTGTTATAAAATGTTGGCTCGCTAACCACCACTCTGGCTCTCGATGCTTCTATAGCGATGTCATCCTGAACTTTTTTTGTTGCCATACCACCACTTGCTGCAAATAAAGGCAAATCGATGGACTGGTATTCGGAAAGTGTAGGCGTGGATAGTATTCTGGCTATCACGTGCAGCGAACACGCCAATGTTCTACGTACCGTAAAATCCTCAACTTTCACCAGAAAATTATATGTATCCCTAAGCCGGTCCCACATATGAGAGCCCACAGCTTGCAGGATAGCCGGGAAATTGTATGCCACATGAAATAAAATACTGCTGTTACGATGGCTTTCACCTGATAGAATATTTACAGAACTTGAGCGATGGCTTAGTGAAAGATTTCCTGGCCCTCCGCTTGACTTTGAGGGAATCCATATCCCATCCACATTTCTTGGAATTGACAACCCTTGGTTACTTGTGCTGTCAATGCTGCTATCCATGTTGCTGAACTCACTCAGATCTATCACATTCCCTATCAGCTCTCCAAACGCCCCATCTCCATACCCTCCTTCGTCTTCGTCATCTTGATCCCCTCCATCACTATCCAAATCAAGAGTCATTATACTTACATTGCTCGCCCTTTGTGCCTCATAAGCATTCGCCGCTTTTGTCACATGTTGGTTTACTAACACTATCAAAAAGTCTCTCAACTTTGGTGCATTTGCAAAAGCTATAAAGAGCTTTCCTATACCCTCAAACACTGCCATTTTTACTCTTTCATTAGACTCTTTACTGCTTGTGAGCCTTTCTATCAGCTGTATCCATTTCTTTTCGCCTACATATTTGGTATCGCTGCTGTTTGCACCCACAAGCCGTGGCTGAATTCCGCCAGACGAGTCATTCTGCACAGGATTGACCTTTCCGCTCCATCTTTTGCCCAAAAGCCATCCGCTCATATTCTGCTTCTCGTTATTCTCGTCAGCCACAGGTTCCTCCGACCGAATTCTATTTATAGGCACTTGTATTTTTGGCTCTACAACTGCCTCTTTGCCTCCTGTTGCCCATCCGCTCTTTTTCAACCCCAGAAATGGCCAAGGAAATGTACTTGCGGTTTTCTCGACTTTCCCAACCTCCACAATCGACATAGGTGGCGAAAGCACTGAGGCTAGCCCAGGCAATCCATCACACGCGGCAACCCGCCTCACTCTCCAATTTTCATCTTGCACAAGAGATACAAACACTGGGTACAAAATATCATATGCCAACTCCCTTGAAACCACACTACTCAACGCCCCAACTGCTTTTGCTGCTGATCTACGAACCTCATACGACTTATCTTTGCTCGCTCTTTCCACAACTGGAACGAACACAGCTGGCTTGATGCTCCTTCCGTATTCATCTGCAACCATCGAAATCATATGCAGCATTGCTTTTATTCTCTTTATCCTTTGTCTCTCGTACACCTCTTCGTCGTCCTCTGATGTCCTTCCGCTTTGAGCCATCATTGCTATTTGAAAAAGCTTTAATTCGTCGTTCAATGACTTTTCCTCTCTTCCTTTGGTGGTAAGTCTTTTCAGCCTACGTGACTCGTTAAACTCTTCAGCTGGCTTAATAGGAGACCCTCCTGTTTCTGTTTCTGTTTCTGTTCCTACTCCCTCACCATTTTCAGATTCGCCAGAAAACAACCCAAAAAAGTCTGAAAGTCTGGATCCAACTGTACTCGAGCCTTCCATCTTTGCATCACCAATCCTTTTTGTCCCACCTCCAGCTCTTTCCGGCCCAGAATTTTCCGCCTGTACCAGTGTTTTGGTTTGTTGGCTTCTTCCCTTTACAATTATATCACGCTTTTCTGTTATATCCCTCTTTTCTAAAGCCAGTATCACTCCATGCAAAATGTGGGTATGGTACGCCTCAAAACTCAAATCTTTCCCCGCCATCACCATTGCGTGTTGAACACAGCTAGCAACTTTGATGTTTGTAGACAATATCAACCTCTGCAACCACTCTTGAAGATTCGTGGCCGAGGGCATCTTTCTCTCAAACACCTCTTCCCCCCTCCCTTTCCCCTTTCCCTTCCCCTTTTCCTTTACCACCTCATTTCCCTCTCGCTCCGTTCCTTTTCCTTTTCCTTTTCCTTTCTGTCCCATCGTTTCTCCACTCATCTCTGGCTGTTCAATTGAAATATTACCCTCATTCTCAACATTTTTATTATCGCCGCTGCACTGTACTTTTCCTTCGTCTTGTACACGAGTTTTTAAATACTTTTGATATTCTGCATAGTTTTCGAAATAATACCTAATTATTGGAAGTATATTTTGTGCCATAGCCTCATTAACCACTGAATTGTCATCTTCTCCGAGCTTCATAAAAATTGGTATCAAAAAACACAACGCGTCTTCTGTTGATACCTTTTTGATTATTTTTCGAATCTCCTTTGCCACCCAAACCCGCTTCAGTATGAATATACTATTGTGACGTTTATATATAATATCAAATTGAGAAAGAGCATCTTCCCTCTCGGTTTTTGCTGGTTTACTTCCTCTTGCCCCTAATCGTAGCTTTAGCTGATCTTTTCTCATTTTTTTATCTGTTGGGTTCAGTTGGTACGATTTTCTATCACTACCACTATCGATATTGCTATTGCTGTTACTACTGATACTGCTACTCCTAGCACTACTTACAATACCACCACCATTATCGCTATCGCACTTCTCCGACTCTTGCCACACCTCAGTTCTCTTATACTCCGTAATTTGCTCTCTGCCCTCTTCGTCTGTCGTTTCTCTAACAGAATCTGCTGCGCTATCCTCCATCAGACTCTGTTTTCCTACTTCCGCTTCCCCTTGCTTCACACATTCACTTACTTTCTCCATTTTCGTATTCTCTTTGCTGTATACCTGTATTAACATTAGTTTTCTCTTAAAAGATTCAACTACAGCTAAGATTTTTCCTCGTTCTAGCACATTATTTACTTGTGTTGGTTAAATCTCGTTGAAATTAGTTTCCGATAATGTCACTATAATTTACGGAAAATAAAGTTATCCCTATGCGCTATTTTGAGATAAAACTATATGCGCGATTGGTAATGTAGTCTTTTCGTTGTTTTTGTTAATATTTTGTTGTGCTATAAAATGCAATAATTAAACAAAGTTCTTTTATTTATTTTTCATCGCACCGGTTGATTCACCAGTATTCCCACAAAAAGCTGGCTTTATTCAGACTTATCTTGTGTTTCAAGTTGTAGTCTTGATAGATTCCTTTGTGGTTACTTTTTTTTTGCTATTTATTCTTAAATATAGTCTCAATAGTAAGTATTTTTGCTTTGGAAGTAAAAGTGGTCTGTATGATTAAAATTTCCTATTCGGTTATTGTTTTTTCGTTACAATTATTGCCAAATTTCCCAATGAATTTAGACTTTCCATTAATCCGTTCGAATAAATAGTTCCAAAAGAATCGAAATTGTAATAAATGAAATTAAAAAAATAAAAATAAAAACATCAACTTGTGTATTGTTCCTAAAAAAAAAAAGAATTTTTTTATTGCAAGTTAGCTAGCGCTACTAATTTTTTCCATCTAATGTATCCCTTAGAAAAAGTTCCCTATGTTAAGTACTTTTTATCTTTTATCAGAAGCTCCTCGAGCAAAGCTATTCAGTTCTTGAGAACTAATATTAGTAAGCATGTAGTACTGTATAATCGTGGCCTTAAAAAAAAAGTGTGTAATACAAGAAAGTATGTTACAACACGGTGTAGTCATGTGGAATTTTTCACAGAAAAGGCTAGTGGTAAATAAGCAATACATTGAGCCGGAAATTACCAACATTGGATGAACTGTTACGTTGAGCATGATAAAAATCCAGCCATCATCATTAAGCCATGTGCCGTAAATCTAGTAAGGTAGTCATAAGAGTTACTGTACCTAGTAGTATATAGAAGCTTTGTAGTATCTCTACACTTCGTCAACAATGTCCATCCAAAAAAAAAGAAAGCATTAAGAGATGAAAACTGTATTAGTGATGAATTTAATCTTTACTGGTATTAAAGAATATGTAATACTCGGTTATTTTGCGGTATCTTTTAAGTGATATGTTCAACCAGGTTCAAGATCAATTTTGGCATATAACACTGGTGTTTTTATTATATTCGGCCTACGAAAGACTTTACTAGTTCTGGTTGCCATCAAATAATATTTATATGACTTTTACCGGAGTAAATATAGTAGCTTTCAATTTCTCACGTTTTATACCTCGCTAAATTATACTGCTATCTCACACAATGTATTATAAGACTTTTTTTTCAAAACAATAGAATATTGGTTGTTTCTACCAAAATAAAATATGTCTAGTTAGTATAATAAAAATGCTGCCAAAAGTAAATGCAAAAAAGACAAAAGCTTAGCACCACCTAGTTTCGATCTAGGGACCTCAAGGTTATGAGCCTTGCGCGCTTCCTCTGCGCTATGGTGCTTTTTCCGCAACGGGGAATGGAACCCCGGCCACGACGGTGAGAGCGTCGGATCCTAGCCACTAGACCATTGCGGATATTTTTTGTTAACCAAGCTTAATTATATTATTTTGTAGACATACATTTACTATTGAACTCAAATTTATAGATTTTTAAGAGGATAACCTACATATTAACCATTTTGGTATGATTTTATTCACTCTACAAGTTTTATATCTAGTTTTGTTTTTCTGAAAATCTAATAAGTATATTAAGTTATGTAGACTGTTTGAACTACAAGACATGTCGTGTATGTGAACAAACAACCTATCAATTCGAAAGGCCCCTGAACCAAGTTGTAGTACCTTGAAGTATATCTTTTATATCACAGCAGCAATAAAATATATGTTCAGTGTCATAATTTATATTTCACTATACTTTTCTTTATCAGATATCTAACCAGACATTTTTTGCTGGTGACATTTTTATTCATGCTAACCTTGTGGTTTTTTACATTTTTATATTGGTGTTCTTTGTATTGTGTGCGTTTTTACTTTAGATTTCTTAAAAATGAAAAAGTAGATATATGGTATTAAGCTCTTTATTAATTAAATGTAACTTTGGGCTGGGTTGTAATGGAACTTGGAATAGTGTACATTTAATCTTCATTAATATTTTATAATAAAGAAATCAGTTTAATGTAAACATTTAATTAAAATCGAATTTTACTTGAAAAATAATTCTAGACACAAATAAAGCAAAAATATATCCAACTTTGCAAAAATATATTTTATTTCTCTACTGAAAAGCTAAAACACAAGCTTAGTAGTAATAAAATAAAACGATAACGAACAAGAAAGCGAACAGGAAAAAAAAGAAGAAAAGCAGGGACAAAATGAGTAAAAGAAAATTAGAAACAGCCCAAGAAGATGGCTTGACGCACAAAACAACAAAAAAAGGCGAAATCGAAATGTTAGATCTTTATTTAGACACAGTCAATCGAAAGGTGTTGGATTTTGACTTTGAAAAGATCTGTAGCGTCACACTTTCCAATCTGAATGTATACTGTTGTCTAGTATGTGGACAATATTACCAAGGTAGGGGTAAAAACACAAAAGCATATATCCATAGTATTGATGAAGACCACAAAGTTTTTATAAATCTAAAAACTCTTAAAGTTTACATTTTGCCCGAAAATTACGAAATCTTTGACACCTCATTAAATGATATTAAAGCAATAATCGAACCCAAGTACACAGAGGAACAAGTGGCAGCAATCGATACAGTGGAGCTCAGGGGTGTGGATTTGAATAATAAACGGTTTACCCCAGGGTATATTGGCTTAAACAACATTAAAAACAGCGACTACATTAACGTGATTATTCAAGCCCTCGTTCATATTCCTGAAATACGTAATCTAATGTTGTTACTACCAAACACCAACCAGGATGAATGGAGTACTTGCTATTCAGAATTGATAAAACAGTTTTCTTTGTTAACCAGAAAGATGTGGCATACTTTTAATTTTAAATCTCATGTTAGCCCCCACGAATTTGTCCAGGAAGTTATCACACGAAGTAATGGAAGTTTTCGAGGAGAGTACCAGTGCGATGCGGCAGAATTTCTCACTTGGTTTTTGAACACACTTAACTTTGATTTCAAACAAGCAAGTAAACTCAAAGAAAAAATGAAAACGAGTACCGAGGACAAGAATGTAAAAAAGGAGAAAAGGAGTAACCCGATCATTGGTAACTTCCAAGGGCTTATAAGAGTAATTACGCAAGACCTAAAGCTGACAAAACTCAGAGAACGACAGGAGGACCCGATAGAAATAGACTTTGACAACAAAGTAGAAAGGAAAGAAAACAAATTTTTGATCTTGGGATTGGAACTACCTCCTCCACCTCTATTTAGAGACGAGGGCGAAATAGTCATTCCGCAAATTCCATTGGTCACGCTATTGAAAAAATACAACGGGAGTTGTTCTGTGGTAAGTCGGGTTTCTTTAAATTCCTATTTATTTATTTTTACAAGAAAATGCATATATTCCCTACAAAATGTTACGGAATTTTAAATTTTACAAAAAAATCGTGGCAACAAAACTATTTCTTAGGAACTAAAGGGGCATGCCAAGCAGTATGATATATTGAGCTTACCAAAGTATATCATAATTCATATAAAACGATTCGAGAAAAACAACTTTATGCTGGAAAAAAACCCGACCATAGTAAACTTTCCTACCCAGAATGTAGCGTTTGGAGATTTGATTTCCGAAAAGGACAATAAATACCAAAGCAAAAAGGCAAAGTCGCGGTTGTACGACTTGTTTGTAAATATAGCATATGAAAGCAAGTCATCGTCGCATGAGCAGCAGGACAATAACAACAATGCCTTCAGCAACCTTAAAAAACAAAGCGCAATCACGAACGCAATTAACGTCCAAAAGGCTACAAAGCTCCCGCCAGTCGCATTCCAAAGTTCTGGAGAGCGAAGTTCGTTTGGAAGTACAACCACTGAATTGTATGGAAATAACCAGATTCTGGGCGCTCCTGTAGGCACAAAGAACGTAGACCTCAAAGCTAAAAATGAAAGTGGTGTAACCGTATTACCTCTGGGAGGACAGTATGTGATGCATGTACGTGATCCCTCTACCAACCAGTGGTACCGGATATGTGATCTAGATGTCCAGCCAATAATTCCACAGCTGATACCCCTTTCGGAATCCTACCTACAGATCTGGAAGCTAAAATAAACTCTGCCCTGTCCTCTAATTTTTCTCGTGCAATTTAAAAATCATAGATGAATTGTGCAGTGTTGGGTACAAAAGAAACATTTCTCGGAGTGCTGGTTTCCCCCATTCAAAGGTAGAAAAATCTGCTTTTTGCAATATCGAGGAAAGAAAGTGGTGGATTACCACCAGATTCGGTACCTGCTCGGGCTGATTCGCTACCAATAAATCCTATTCAATTTTTCGTCACTATCTGTTAGCTTTGCCGTTTAATATTAATTAACTGTGTATCTACATCTACATCTACATATTCGTAACTATATAAATCAAACCCAGCTCACATTTTGAAACAGGTTATTGTTTTCCCAATTTTTTAAAGGCGAATACAGCTCCAACAGATCTACATCTGCTAACAGACTCCTGGTTTCTTTGTTGGAATTTCCCCCACTACTGCCTTCTTGACTTACGCCATCTGCTTGCGGATGTCTCGATTTGTAAACCGCTGGTGAACAAAACCCGAGTAGCTCACCGACCTCCAAGTCCTTTATCGCAACTACCTCTTCGCCCATATCTTCATAAATACTGATGTCCGTCGACTTGCGCACTACCCATAGAGCTGAACAGATCGGGGGGCATAGCCTGTACGATTCCAAAATACACGCTTTTAGCCAGTCAAAGTCCTTTTTCCCCTCTACATTTGAAATTCAAATTTTAGAATCTGCAGAATATACACATTACTCCTTAAACATGTATCATTGCTTACTGTAATCGTTGCCACCAATTCCATCTCTCTCGCTCCCTCCTCGCACCGACTTTCTAATTTCCGGCCGTGTCGCCAGATCATAAAAACTTGTCACCAGCAAAAAAAATGTCTCACTATACAATGTCAACAACCGATATATCACCTCTTGTTCAAGCTCTCTTTTAGAACATGTTTGTTGCCTTGGAAGCTCCAAGCTTTTCATTAGCTCGGCTATAATCTTTTTCAACGTTTGCAACTGACTGTCGGTTAGCCATTTTGCCAGCCTCCTAGTTAATAAATAAAACGAAATTTTATCACCATCATTTTTCAACCATCCGTAAATACTTTGCTATACTATACAGGGCAATAAAAACCACATTACTCTTCTGGTTTACCTTATGAAGCTCATCGAAAAAAATCCCACCAATTTGATCGACCAGAGAGAAAAGTCTGAAAGTTTTAAAAAGGCTTCATGAATCTCCTCAAATCGGTGATCGCTCTATTTTAAAATTACCTATCATTTTGTAGCCCCCTTATTCTACTTTTTAGCCATAATATTACATAATACTACATAATACAATGCTAAACGTATTTGTGTATTTGAGAGTTATATGTTTTGCTTACTGGGTCAATTATTGGAGACAATACTATACCACAGGTGTTTCATATTGTTAGTTTTAAGGCATCCAATACTTTTAATTTTGTAATATACACATATCTAATGATAAATTGCGATTAACTTACTTGATTTCGATAGAACCACCCTTATGAGTTTTTGTGTATTTGTACATATTTGGCTGTCTATGTTGTATTTCACAGATTATATTAAAAAAAGTCGTTTTCATCGCATGTTCATATCTATCACTCCCCCCCTTCCCTCTCTCGCGTCCTGACTTATAACAAAAATAGATAATATACCTCTATCTAAAGCACTCGTGTGCATAGCCTTAATCTCTTCATGGATGAAAATGTTTCCCCATCTACATAACTCCTGAATATACATCTCTTCTGCATTATCCCTTTTCATTACCTCCCATGCCTTCCCCCTGCTTGCCGAAATCAAAAAACTCATCCATAGTTCCTCCTTAACTTTTTCTTCATTCACCGATCTATTCTTTTTTTCTTCACTGTAGATTCTAGCCTAAATGGAGAATTTAAACAAAATTATGAACTTTTTAGATTGTCTTATTTTTCAAGAAAGCTTTTGTGTTGGGAAACTATCTACTTTGATATCCACAATCCCACAATAAAAATATTTATTTCTGACGATTTAAACTCACCGATGAGATTCGCTCCAGGTACAACCTGTTCTCGTAGTTCTTCACTGTACTCAGAAATTCCAGTGGAAACAACACAAATCTTTTGGAGCCATATTCAAACTCTAGAGTTTCATATTTTTTCTTAAATCTCTGTCCTAAACTTTGACGAGGATCTATTGAATTCGTCGTTTCTTTTGGGTCCTTAGCAACTTTAAACATTGAGAAGTCCTCAAGGGCGTGACTTGCAGACCTTATAATTGCCAAAAGCAACCAGCCCAGGAGTAAGCCCAGGATTACAACAATCGTAACCGATATCTGCAGATAGCCTAGTACCTTATCCTGAAATGACTGACTTTCAAGTATAACCGATCTCATCTTTGCGATTATCTAGGTGATTGAATTAGTTGCTTGTATTGCTTTTATATGGTTAAATATTTTTCATTTTCCATACACCCAATTCTGTAAAAAGCGATAAAAGTAAAAGCATGGTTAAAGAGAAGAGCAAAAGAAATAGTTACATTAGTAACATTCTTTCGATTGTTATGAATTGTACTTGCCAAATATGGTTTATTGGACACTTTCAAAAAGACTTTGCTGCCACACAGTCACTTTTGCCTGCCAACTGGTTAAGCATAGAAAGTTCTTGGATATTACTGGCTACGATATTTGAGAATTTTTTTTTCATCAATTTTATCGAAGAATGTATGGACAAGATATCAAAGGATAGTCATCATTCCATGATCTTGGTAAGAAAAAAAATATAAAAACACAGCTTTTGACGTATCTTCTCTTGGATTTACATTTCGAGTCTTTTTTTTTGGCCTTGTTCTATTTCAGAGTGTGTTGTCTAAGGGGAAAAAAGTGAAATATACTTGCTTTATTTTATTACACAGTAGTTTGTTAGTGAAAAAAACTGAAATATACAACGCACTGAGAAAAGGCAAACTAGGTGTAGTGATTGGTATAAAAGCTTTGGTGACTATTTTCATGCTGCATTTGATTATTTTTTCTTTATATATTAGCAGTATTTTTTCGGTACTAATCCCTAAATACCATTCAAATATTACCTTTGTTATGCATAGAGCAGGCTCAGTATAAAGGGAACCACTTTTCCGGTTTATGGGATAAAGGTATATGGTATAGCTGATTCTAGGCTATTTGCTCTCCAACTGCTCTTGGAATCTAAGTGTACCGAAAACATTGTCGGCTTTAACATATTTGCTGTTTTTTTTTTGCAACTACTCTCGCAAATTATCCATTACATTTAAAAATATGAAGTGCATAGGAGCTTGGAATGCTTGTCCAGTTAATTTTCAATAATATATAATGTGGTAAATCCATACTAATCATTTGATATCGAAATATTTACGGTTTTTGGTAAAATCGGAAAATTAAGAGCCTGAGTCACAAACTACTAAAAGAATAGTGCTCACTACTTGCTCCATTCCTGGTTGATGAAACGGTCATCAGCCCACAAAATTTATATTTTATATTTCAACATTAGATAATTTGTATCTCCATATGCCTATATCTTCCTCCCCTTTCCCCTCCATTATAGTCGATTTTGTTATCAATTTCTACATTTAGTATCTGAAGCTCCTTTACATAAAAATTTGGAATTCTCACAACATTGGTATTTCCATAATCAAATGCAAAGCTAAAAAATATATTATTAGTGCTGGTGAAGATACCCATGATGCCCCCTCTCAACTGTTATGTTCCAACAAGGTTTTCTACAACATGAACTGGCTACTTACTGTATGGCAAGCATGCGTTCTACACCTATTAATAGAGCATTTTCTCTGCATTGGAAAGTCAGAATCCCAAGTGCTGTTTTCTCACCTTAACCCAACTCACAAGCATTTCCCAGCTCTGTTTGCAACCACCAATTAATTAGCTTAATTTAAACCCAACACCCTTCCCCATCTAGAGCGATTTTATCAATGATGACCAGTTTTGCAGTTATAACCAATACTTACAAAGAACGGCCATTATCGATTTCAGCATCAAATCATGTATTTCCAAACGCAAGAACCTAGGACCAACCTACGCATGTGCAAATTAAATACAGAAATCCGAACTTCCAATTCGATACTTCATAAAACTTTTTATTGCATTTTACTGCATTTTAAGCAGTTATTTTTTTTCAAAAAGTAGCAAGCAACAATGATTTAGATAACATTCAAAAGAATCGTTATTCATAATTCTTGATAGATTTCCCACTTATTTGCTACCACATAAAATATAATATACTAAAGGCAAATTGAACAAGGCAACTTAAAGGCATCATACGATTTGTCCATAAAAATCTGAAATGATTCTTAGTCGCGCAATAGCAAGACGTGGTATGGGGCTACGACCTACCTCTGCACTGAATCCCAAATCCTTTGCATCTGCAAAAGGGCGTGGTGTTTCGTTTGGTAGGGCTAGCTTGTCCACGCAATTAAAGGGTACAACAAGAATGTCTACGGGCATTCAGTTGGGCAGAGCATACAGTACCGAGGCTGAAGATGGTGAAATGGATCCAACCAAACAAGAGCGTATGGTTGAAGAGGCCGACGTAGTAATTGTTGGAGGTGGCCCTTCAGGTCTTTCTGCGGCAATTAGGATAAAGCAAAATGCTCTTAAACAAAATAAGGATATCAGAGTAGTGGTTCTCGAAAAAGGACCTGAAATAGGTAAGACCCAATAACCATGTACCATCTTTTTTCTAGTTGTACATCCTTGCAATAACTAGTCCACGGGAAAGGCAAGCTGTAATGTATACATTTATACTTTTTTTCTAGGTGCACATATACTGTCAGGAGCGGTTATAGAACCAGGACCATTGGAAGAACTATTTCCTAATTGGGAAGAGCTTGGAGCCCCACTACTCCAGCCAGCCTTGGAAGACCATATGAAATTCCTTACGAAAAACTACGCGATTCCTATTCCTCATCCACCCACAATGTCAAACCATGGCAATTATATTGTTAGTTTGAGCGATGTCGTTAAATGGCTGGGCGAAAGGGCTGAGGAGCTTGAAGTTGAAATATTTGCTGGATTTGCAGGAAGCGAGGTACTTTATTATATTATATTTTTGTATTTACCTCAACTTTATTATTGTATGTTTCTACCAGGGGGGATGAAGGTGGGAGGGGAGGGCAAATATGCTTTTGAATTTTATACAAGCTTTCTTTATTCTAAAATAATACTTTGACCTTTAGGTAATATATGGCGATAAAGGCCAGGTCGTAGGTGTAGCTACTAACGATGTTGGGCTAGATAAGAACTTTAAGCCCAAACCAAGCTTTGAAAGAGGCATTGAGATTCATGGAAAAGTCACTTTGTTTGCCGAGGGATGTCACGGGTCACTTTCAAAGCAGGTAATTAACAAGTATAGTCTCAGAGATAAAGACGCGTTTCAAGCCTACGGGCTGGGATTGAAAGAGGTGTGGGAAATCGATCCAGCCAAGCATAAAGCGGGAACTGTAGTGCACACAGTTGGTTTTCCTTTTAGCTCTGATTTGTACGCAGGGAGCTTTATATACCACATGAAAGACAA
>LSSK01000485.1:0-14105 GCA_001969505.1 Zancudomyces culisetae | reverse complement strand
AACCTAAAGCCCCATAATTTGTGTTTCTTGTTAATGGATAACACAAATACTTTTGTTATGCTAGATCAAAGAAAGGGTTTACAAATTCGTTTGCAATTTGATCCAATTGTATTTACTTTGCTTCCACAAAATATATTTTGAGAAACGTTTCAATATGTATGGCATATCCTATAACTCATAGAATTGATGCTTAAATGATAAAACAGAAATTGTAGCCAAAATCATGATTTTTCTGCAGTGAATTCTCACATTTTAACTCATTTACAGTTTTCAATGAGTGTTATCTCTTCAAACACAATTCTAATAGTCATGCTTGATCTCACAATTACGACCGAATCAAGAATGGTGCTTAGAGATTATATATTCATATAGTAGGCTAAGGTTATTCCTCATATTGAATAAAATTTAATGATTCATGTTTCTCGTTGCTTGAAATCTCAATATCTCAATCAAATTACTCAAGCCTCAAACATCTTTACTATTCCCAAATTCCTGATTTTGAAGGCATCAGTTTTCAATAACTTTAGATACAATAAATCAATACAGGGATAAATATGGATAATACCCCGCAACTACGGACCTCTACCCCTCTATATACTGGAGAAAAGTCAAGACAAACAAAATAAAAATGCAAACACATGGCATCCCATCAACTAGTTCAAAGTCGACTTTGCTCATATCTGCCTCAGCCCTTTGCTGAAAAAATCACCCTCCCCCCCTCAATTTTTTTAAAAGGAATTGCAATAAAAAAAATTTTAAACATTAATATATTTTGCAGACACATAATATTAACCGATAAACTTGTATTTCCAACAATACCGAAAACATTTAAAAGTTAATACCTAACTTTGCTTTCGTAAACACCGGAACATTCTTTTGGTAAAATACTCTGTAGTCTCTGAAAAAAAGACTAGATTCTTAAACTATAGTTTTTTTAGTTATAATAAAAACCACCTTTTCAACCTTCCCTTTACCTAAAAAAAATCAACTCACATTTTTTCGCTTAGAGAACACAAATATGCATTTTCATTAGTACTCAATATCTTGCACTACCTATTGAATAAATTTTTTCTCCTTTTTCTTGATATACCTGTATTTTCAAGTACAAAGATTAACTTATCCTGAGAAAAACTCTATAGGGTTAGATTACCACCCCCAATATTTCCTTAGGCTTGTTTGACTTTGTATTACAATATTCAGTTTCATCAAAACTTCACTCAGCCACTACAAATCCTATTCCCTTCCTTCTAACAACATGTTAATTTACTAGCTATATCCTTAGTATTCTTCTATAAATCAATAACTTTAATTTGATTTATATACACTAATATATACAAAGCTATAATAAGAAAATGTGACTTCATCCTGTAAGTATCATTTTGGAGAATGCAAGTAAATCTCAACCAAAATATAATCAATTAGAAATAGACAAAGTAAGAAAAAAAAACATTTTCCGCAGGATAATTTCAACTGCTTCTCTTACCATACCATATCGTACCACTAAACTTAAAACTAAAATTCAACTCTTGCTATTAAAATACGGAGCTACTCACAAATCTTTAAATTCTCATGCTTTTTCCTATAGGATTTTAAAACCAATTTTGGTAAATTACCAAAAATATATCAAATGTCATGTTTTACCTTACTTATAGCTATTTTCTCTTCTTAAAACATTAACGATATTAATACGTGCTTCTACTTATCCAGGTTCTTATCACAAGTTTTTATAAAGTAGAAAGGTAGAATTTATAAGGCTAAGGTTCTAAAGTAAACTGAATCTCGTAGAGTCAATCAGCCTTTCGCAAAATATTGAGTTAATGATTACAGAATGTATTCAAGTTCGGCTCCAATTTCCATTTTATCATCTGTAATCCGCTTGTCTTGATCTTGTTGTTAGTTAATCAATTGTGTTTTTTACAAAAATATTTTTTATTTCTTTTTTACTCCATAAAAATACTTTACCATCTTATTTACCAAGTTATTTAATCTTTACATTAATTTTCATCGCATACATTCTCCTCTCTCCCACACATTACCAAATCAGGTGAGATTGAAATTAGAATGGGTGTTTAATTCTTTTTATCATAATCTCTGGATTTGAAGGATACATAAAAAAGATTCGTTAGATTTCTATTTCCAGCCTAAATATGATTTACTAGCAACTTATTGGTACAAGAGTTACAGTATTTTGAATACCAATTAGAGTATTAACCTTAACTAAGCTTCTATCAAAGCAGTATATTTATTTCCAACTTTATAGATACCAGCTGTTTAAAAATAAGAATCTTTTATTAATTTTATAAATTGTAGTACAAGTAATATATTTGAATATGGCCTAAATTGGCGGTAAAAATTGTGCATATTAAACATTTAAAGTAAAATAAATCATCTGTCCTTAATTTACGTTCTTGTGTAATAATGAGACCATTAATTAAATCCTTCCTTTTGCATTGATGACCTACATTAAGTCCAGCGTTTACAATCGCAGCTGAAACTTTGTGTCTTCTTTATCCATTAATTTAATAAATGGCCAAAAGAAGCATATCTACAGCGCAATATTCCTATGCCTTTGATCACTAGAAAAATCCTTATGAAATTCCAACTGGTACTCGGGAAATCCAGAAGAAACACTCTTAAAGCCATTATTATCATACGGAATCCCACCACACCCATTTAAATCCATTTTTTTTTCGCTTTCCATGATACTCGATGGTGGGGTTAACAAGGCATCTATTGAATCAATTCTTCTGACCTTGGGTAGCTTGGCTTCAAAAACATTGAATGGGTTTTGTTTGCTATAAAGATTGTCTAGATTAAATTGCCGGTGACCTTCGTTGGGCTTATAACTCTTTATATATGAATATGTGTTGAAAAAATCATGGTCTGGTAGATAGTTTCTATCAAACTCCAAGCCCAGACCCCCAAACCCAGTTTCAGTATGATAGTTGTTAAGATGGTTTCCCATGAGCATATTTTTCTGAGCGTTCACATCTAGAAACTTGGAGTTTCCTAGTCCCGAAACATTTGGCTGTGGAAAAGTGGTGTTTTGGTATGGATCAATTTTGGTACTGCCTCTTTTAATGTATCCGTTGTTTAAAAGACTGTTGTTAAGCAAAGTAATATAGCTCAGTTGATGGGTATTTTCATTCATCTCGCTGTAAACATCACTGTTTGTTTTGCAATTGATATCAGAATCGCCTAGTAGACTAAGTTTATTGACTCCAGTATTCAAGTCTTTAGTGAGCCTGCTACCCTCAACCTGTGATAGACCATCAAGTTTCTTTTTCAAAACCTTAGCAAATAGTGGGTTGTTATCTACAGCACTAAATAACTTTTGTTGCTCGCTTTCAACCGTTTTAATAGGAGGCTTTGTTTTATTTTTTGAAGGGTCATCTATTGGATTGAGTTCGTTTATACTATGAGCAAAGTTGCATCGTATTCCAAATGTACATTTTCCAAGCGGAAAATCTTTACAGAGCGATGTTTTATACTTTTTATTTCTCTCCCTACGTCGCTGTTCGACTAAACCATGAGCAAACTTACAAGAATCCCCATATCTATATTAGTTAAAGTTTTGAAAACAGTTATTTTACATGTGGTTAATGGTAGTTTGTACTACAAGCTCAAGAGCTGTTCAATAGTGCAGAAAATACAACCAGGTATACAATCAAACAACTAAAAAACCAAAAAAATGTGTTCTGTTTGTAACTGTTAAATATGAACACATTATCTTGAGATTTTAAACAAAACTGATATTTACCTGCAAGTTCCGTACATACTCCAATTTTTGCACTGTTCGGTTTTGAAGAGCTCTTCCTTGATTACTACAGCATCTACTTTTGAGCTTTTATCTTCTACTTTTTTTGTTGTTCTTTTATGTTGACTCATATTTATTACTTTTATAACGACTTTTTTTGGTTGGGATAGAAAATGGTCTAAGGTGTTAGTACGAGTATATCAGGGAATTGGATCCAAGCAGTAAACCTGAATTTTTATCTAAGATGCGATGTGTCTAGGGATATTTATGGTTTTTCTGTTTGTATTGGTTTCTGGACACTTTTTAAGTTGATTATTATAGTGGTCGCAAGAGTTTTATGATATATATTTCTGAAACTAAATCAAGCTGGAAAGGTCGTTTGGGTTATTATATACTCGTTTTATATATTCCACTAAACAACAACTGTTTGACTCTGGTATGTTGAGTTTTTCTTTGACTTTGATATGCAAAATAGTGGGATTTTTATGGTTTTTGTTGTTTACTGTAATGCAATGAATCGTTTTCGGAATGCCTTACTTTTTAAGCTCTTATTGTATAACTTAACAATTAGCCTACACAATAAATCCCAATTTACTGAATTGATTGAATTAACCACAAACCAGGCTATGACTCCCTTTAATATTGTAGATCAATTTGTTTCTGTGATTTATTGTTTGACTTTTACTAATTTCTTTTTTACTTCCAAGTAGAATAATAGAATTCTAATTTTAATGTCAGCAGCATTTACACCTTATTTGTGGTTCCAATTGAAAAGGATAATTTTCGAAATGGGTTGGCCAATTTGAGCAAACTATTTCTGGTGATTGCAAGAAATCTTTATTGTCCAGGGATAGAAATATTTAGTTGGATTTACATATATGTATTTTAATACAATCAGCGGAGTTGTAAACACCTTATTTATATTTAAAGTATCTACTCAGTTAATTTGTTTAAAATGATGTATGCTATTATAAGAGTAAATTGTTGCGATTTAAAAATGACTTGAAGGACTTATATATGTTTAATTTTTTTTTAGTGCACCTGCTTCGAATAAAGTTGTGGAACTAATAAATATAGATTAAAATGCTAAATAATTGTTACTAGTATTCACCGCCAAAGGTAAGAAAAAGAATGCATAACATAAACGAATGTGAGTTTGCCTTTTTTCGTCAGCTGGTTGTAGTAACAAAAATCATTTAGTAGTATTTACTTTTCTTAGTGATTATATTGTATTAATCTTTCCATAGACACGATATTAAATATAAGACCAAGTTTGGCATAATGATTGGAGCCTAGTAAAGTTCACAAGTATTTCAATTACATTGTGTCTAGGTTTATAAGAGCTATATATTTTAGAAAAAAATATAAATCTGGGTAATTGTTGCAAACTTCAAAAGTGCTATAATATAATACCTGTCAAGACTTCCCCTTCGTTCAATGCTTTTTATTATTCCGTATCTTTTTATTTTTCAAACTTTTTGAATGCAAAGTAGTTACTGGCTAATAAACAGTAGTGAACAGCACCTAAATCTAATTTAGTTTCATCATGGAAAATAAAAGTACTACGCATAGGGAGAGGATACTAGTTCCCTTAAATCTATTAAAGCACTAAGATTCATAATCATCATTTCTGCATTCAACAACTGATTGTAGAACTAGATACACTGAGTATAAAAAATAAACACCAAGGAAAAAACCAAGTTGTTTTATAAAAAGTTAAATTTATTCACACAAGAACCAATCTATTTTGTGTAAATATTGAAGATATGCTCTTGGAATCAACTTTGAAGTACAATTTTTCAGAAAATGTGAGTTTTGGTAGAAAATGAAAAACAATTATGAGCAAGGAATATTTAAGAATAATGGGAAATAACCTAGAGAAAAAAAATAAGAATACGAGCTATTTTTCTACAAGACAACCAGACTAATCGTACTCTCAAGTGTATATTTGTGGGTGTCGAAACTTTTTTCTCTGTGCAGACTTGCAATTATTTGCTATTCGAACCTATGTATAATATTCTAAAAGTGAACGACTAATATCCATTGTCTCTAACTTTACCAACACTTAAAATTCAAAAGCATGTTTAGTTAAATGTTCTACAGTATCTAAAATAAACTTTGATTACTTTAACTTGAAACAGATATACTAAACAGTATTCTGATATCTGAACCCAGTATGATGTGATATTGTTTAGAGCTCGCTTTGTGTTTTATAATGGAAAAATGCGTTAATTGAATAGTAGTAAAAGTATGAGAATTTCAAAACAGAGTCTGGATTGAGTTGTTCTTGTCCCTAGTGACAAAATACCAATACCACACTAATCTTTCTACTTTTATGCACATAGTATCATACTATATATACAGTTTTTATTGAGATTATCTCATACTCTTGTGTTTTATAACTTAATTATGTAGTCTAGAATTAAATCATTTTACCATTCTCGCATTTGATTATACACTAAAACAGATTGTGAAGGTTCGGGAAACGGATTTACTTTAAAAAGAATAACAAGGTTTTCCAAATGGAAAAATGGAAAAAGGGCATAAAGGCAAAAAGGCAAAATGAAACTAAACGTGACTCAGAAAAATATTTTGCTGTTTATTTTGTTAACTCTATCAAGAAACTCGGTGTGGGAGTGGGAAGGGGTGGTAACTTGATACAAATAATGTCACAAATCTGAAGCTAATAATAAAGTTGTATTATGGCATAAACAGAGTGAAGTTTTTAACGGGTAGCGATCTCTTGCGTTAATATACAATAGGTGCATATGCCTCTAGGACTACAAAAATATATTGTAGTTCAAAAATAAACAAATTTATATTTGTTTAAATGCAATTGTCAAGGGGCTGGTATAAGTGTAGTTCAGCATGCTTTTCGGATCATTTGCATACGAAAGATTTATCCCTGTATTTATTTTCTAAATGGAGATTTAATATGAGAAAGATGTTAGACGTTTAAATAATCGTATCTGTATACATTGAGGAATTGTGGAAAGTATTTGTTGACAAGTCCATTACATAATGAATTAGGGAAAGTTATATTAGGCTTACATCATGGTCTATAATAAATCCAACCTCAGAAGCTAGTAAAATAATCTCGTTGAAAGCAAGCTCTAGTGTTTTGGATTTCGTATTACCCTCGGTATGCCAAAGCAGCGGCCCAAGATTAATCCATAGCCCGCCAGGCTTTAGTATTCCCAATATTGTTTCTAGGTACTCTATTGGGTTTCTTGCAGTGTCCAGGAAAAAACAAGTTACCACCGCATCCCATTTATCTAGTTGCAGGAAATTTATACTTCTTTACTTTTTTAACTCTAAAGAGATCGATATTTTATAGAATATTTGAGAAATGTTTACTTTGCTCGCCGTGTTTATAAGACTGTACAAAATCACCTGCTGCCATGGAGAAGTTACTTGTACTTCTCATCAAAAGCGTTGAAGGTAGTATCTCAGGAACATTTATTTGTCTAAACATATCTCCCGAATTCAATATATTGCTGAACGAATGAATGTAAGGGTAGATTGTACATTGTCTTTCTTGCTGAGTGTAGTTCAAAATGAAATTCGAAATCATTAGCATTAGATAATCGTTTTCGTTTCCTTCACAGTTGAATCCAAGGTTCGCTATTTCAAAGGCTAGCCGACCCAACCCTGCTCCGGGAACCAAAATGTCAATGCTATTGAGTTTCTCCTTTGGGACATCGCAAAAGATGTCTTTTAGAACACCAAGAATAATTCCGTACGTAGCCGCCCGCTCCTCTGAGCCTTCTTCAGACCAATCTCTGACTAGAATTTTTAAAGCAGAGCTTAGCTTGTCCATATATCGTGGATCGAAGGGCTCCTCGACCTCTTCTGAAACCAAATTGATAAAACTGAATATTTCCTAGTAGGTAAGGTATGTGAAAAATGACTTGATAGTTGATTATAAGCTGCTTTAATGTACAAAATATAAGAAGAGGTGATATATATATATAATTAACCAATTTCAAGATTGCTTACCTGTTTTGAAGGCACTTCAGCATTGTTATCTCTTTCTCCGCTCTCAGTTGCTTTGTCTTCTTTACTAGAAAATAAATCCTTGTCAAACATCATTCTATTTGCATGAGCAACTTTTAAGAAAAACAAGCTATTTCTTTCAATACACCGGTGAATAGTTTTAAATTTTTCGTTTAATCCAATGTTCAAGAGTAGATTTCTGTGTTTTTGAGGTAGGCTCGAGATGTACCTAGCACGCCTATTTAATACACTGTCAACAGTATATTCATTATATTTTATCATACTAGTCAACACCTCGTAATACGCGGTCTTTTCTAATTGCTCCATTTCGGTGTTTGGTAATTCATCGCTCGAATTTTGAGAATTTATTTTATCGTCATAGAGGGCGTCCTGAGTTGGATCTCGGCACCAAGAAAATAGGTCGAATTCTCCAGCATCGCTGTCCTCATTATTCTTGCTGACCTTTGTATTTTTTTGGGTATTTAAAGACATTTTATTTATTTCAAGCCCTATTTTTTTAAATAGGTTAAATTCCTTAAATCCATAACTACTGCAAAAGCAAAACAGCCTTTACTTTCAAACCTTAAATATGTATTTATTTAAAATTTTCTGCCAATCCTTGGATTACATTTTTGCAATTTAACTCGTAGCCATACTTTCAGGATATTAAAAAAGGGGGGGGGTGGTGATACGCTGCCACAATTGTAGGTGAAAAATGAACGTAGATAGTTGTATTTTAAAGGTATATGAGAGAGTATAAAAGTACTCGATGGTACCTTAGTAGGTACATAGGATTGGTTGTTTAATGGCAATACTTGAACAGTTTGTAAGGTTAGTTAGAGCTTAGCCTAATAGAGGGTTTGTTGTATTGCTAAAGGAATTGACAATACCTGACACTTGGTATATTCGTGATATCTAGAATATACCAAAAAAAACATTAACAGAACGTTAACAAAACTATAACAAAAAAACATATACTTTATTGTCCTGGTGGTAGTTCTGCAATACTAGTAATAGATAAAAAGAATAGTAATCTTTACTAATACACACTAGTACAGATGTCTAAGGTTATTTGTGGTTTCAAGTTGATGTCTCAGCATTGATAATCTACATTAAATCCTGCAGTTAGCATCAGTCCCAACTAACATAATGGTGCTAAAAAATTGACTAATTAACCAAATCAAAAAGGTCACAGATGAGGTAAAAAAGACAAAATAATAAAAGCGTAATATAAAAAAGGCAGGCGTGTTGAACGGAGGTATTGAATTTTGATCTTTGGGATAGGGGATATTGGTAAATAGGCGCATTTCTTTTTTTAAAAAATTAATTATCAACCATCGGCATTTTACTAGCGTATAGATATAGTTAATGAGAGAAAATGATAAAGTAAGATTAGTAAAAGTTAGATGATTAATGGCTTGGTCAAGTATTACAAGATATAAAAACAATGATCACAACACATATTGTTACTCTCCAGTGTTTTTTACTTGTTTAAGCATATGAAGTTAATTATCAAAGAAAAAAACAACCATTCACAGTAAAAATGGTAATCCTGTGTAGAAAAAACACCTTTTAAAGTGTATTAACATTAGTATATACGAAACACACATGGTACTGATGATTTTAGTACTAGAATGATGTTTAGGATTACAAGAAATCTATCAACTTTTTAGTCGCGAAAATTAAAAAAAAATTAAATGCTTTTCAGAAACAAATGGACGATTTACACATGTTGGTGTTGATAATTGCGCCAACAAAGTCAAAAAAAAAGAGGAATATCACCAAAAATGGAGTAAGAGGTAATTGTGATTATGAGAATCAAGCAAATACTGGGGCTTATGTGGAAACTAGCCAATACCATGAAAATGAAAAGAGATTCGTAATATTTTTATATATTTTTAGCGTTTGGGATTTGCATTTGAAATTCCACTTAAATCCATGACTATAAGTAGCGAATGAAAAGGAATAAAATACATTTGGAAAAGCGAATTCAGCTAATGGATAATTTATAAATCTGTTTATTTATGTTCGGTAAAATCTGACCGATGATGTTGGCCGGAAATAAAAAAAATAAGTAAAAATTGAGTGAAAAATTGCAAGTAAAGCTATGGGTGGGGGTGAGTGGATGAGTAGGAGAGCGGGAGAGCGGGATAAAGCGGAAAATTTAAAGAACGACGGAACAGTGGGTGGGAATAGCCTGTTAGTCGCAAACTAAAACTAAACTAAAACTAAAACAAAAATAAAGAGTAAAAAATAAAAGGGTAAAAAACGAGAAACAATTAATCGTCCAACTTGACTAAAAGTGAGTTTAATGAAAGCCAAATTGGGAAATAAAACAGAACAAGCTCAGAGGCATTATTGTAAAGATATCATAAATATACAAGCCCTTGTGCTTAACTCGACCAATTTTTTTTGTTTTCTATCAGTCAATCCACTACTGAAACAATAATATTTAAAATATATTAAAGTGTTATACCCTGTTGAAAGAAGAAAAAAACAACAGAAGGAGTAGACATTTGCATAGATACAGAGCTAATAGAATATGTGTATTTCGATGAGAACCAAAGAGACAAAAAACTAAGCGGAGAAAACAAAAATCAATAAATTGTTACTATTTGAAACTCAAGCAAGAGGTGGCAAATTTACAAAGAAACGGATATATTCGCAGTTTAAATGTAAATAGATGTGACAGCACAAGATACATACAGATCCGCAGCTATGACATCGATAATAAAAAGAGGCAATCTAATACTAAAGGAATCGTGGACTTGGTCGAAAAGATGGGCTGTGCTAAGGGCGCAAACATTGACTTTTCATAAAAGCGATTCTTCAAACCAAGCAATACTCCTAATATTTCTAAAAGAGGTGACAGGGATTAGCCGGTCCGAGATCAAAACATACTGCATTGAAATCAGGACCAAAGAAAAGGATTACTATGTACAATGTAAAAACGACGACGATTTATATTCGTGGTTGGATGCCATTTATGCAGTTAAGTGTTTATTAGCATGAAACTAATATATATTTTTTGAAATAATATAAATGGACAAGATGAAAGGAATACATAATAATAGTGTAGTTTGGAATCGGTAGTGTTGAAACGATAGAATATTAAAAGATATTCAGTACTAAAACTTGTAATTATAATAGAACTGCCCATTGTTGAGCGATGTTTCCAGACCATCTAATTTTCATCATAAGGTTCATGTGGATTTTGATCCTCAGAGTGGAATGTTTACAGTAAGTGGATAAAAAAGTATATATGTAAATATGAAATTAGTATTAAAAAATAAAGGAAGGAAGAAAGGAGAGGAATTAAAAACTGGGGGGAAAATGTGAAATAAATTAGGGCTTGCCAGACAAGTGGGCCAAGCTGTTGCAGTCGTCGAATATAACACAGCAAGATTATGTACAAAACCCACAGGCGGTATTGGACGTGCTGGATTTCTATACCAAGAACAGCTCTCTTACAGAAGAAAGGGAAGCAAGCGAAGGATATTATAGCAGGGAAAACTCTAAGGAACGGTCGGTGGGATCAGAAAGAAGCAGCAAAACCGATGAAGGTAGAGGAATGGAACGTCAGGGATCAATAAAAGAAAAGGGATCAACGTGGAGCAAAGGGTCAACAAGCGAGGCCATTCGAGCGAAATATAAGGACTCAAAACTAAGCGAAGATGAGGAAAAGAAAGACTTGGAAGCAAGAAAGGTGCAGCAGCAACTAGAACAGCTACAGAAGCTACAGATGTTGCAAAGGCAGCAAATGGAAAACGGAATTCTGACAAACGATTCGGCTAGCTATGAATTACAGCAGGAGCAGATTAGAGAAAAGAAAAACGAGATACTTCGTGAACAAAAACTAAGAGAAGAAATGAACAAAAAGGTGGCGCTTGAGAACCAAAAGCAAGTCGAAAAGATCAAGCGTTTGCAGGCGCAGATCCAGAACCAGCAGAACCAGATGATAAGTAATCAGCAGAAGTTTGAGCAGCAACGTGTTGAACAAGCACAGCGATTCCAGAATGCACAGATGCAACAACAAGTTCAGCAACAGCAACAGCAACAGCAACAGCAACAGCAACAGGCTCAGCAGGCTCAACAGGCTCAACAGCAGAAACAACAACAACTACAACAGCAGCAACAAGTTCAACAACAACAACTACAGCAATTACAACAGCAACAACAACAACAAAAGAGGGAGATGTTTGAGCGACAGATGAAATTACAGCAACAAAAGCTACAGGTACAGCAGCAACAACAACAACAGCAACAGCAACAGCAACAACAACAACAAATACAAGTGGCACGAAGTGCAACTGAATTGAACAAACAGCAATATATTGCGCAACAGCAGGTGCAGCCAAACATGAGTTTTAATATTAATTATGGACAGCCCATGTATAAAGGACAGCCAGGCCAACAAATGGCGAATATGAAAGGTATGCTACCCTCAACACTCCCACCACCACCGCCACCTCCCCCTCCGCCATCAGCAGCAGCAGCAACAAAGTTAGCGGGTGGTGGTGTAAACAAGCAAGAGGCTCTGAACATTTTGTCTGGACAGGCAAAGGCAGCCAAAGTAGTGCTAGATGATAAGGAGCGAGCAGCTAAAATGAAACAGTTGACGGAAATTCAAACAATGGAGAGACTTGCGGGGATGGTTTCACGCGAAGATCCACGAATCTTATACTCGCGGGTTAAAAAGATAGGGCAGGGTGCGTCTGGGAGTGTGTATTTGGCCAAATCACTGCGGAATAAGCGGCTGGTGGCCATCAAACAGATGGATTTGAAGACACAGCCGCGCAAAGAGTTGTTGGTGAACGAGATTGAAGTAATGCGCAGTTCACAGCACCAGAACATTGTTAATTATATCGAGTCATTTTTGGTTACCAGGGCGGAACTATGGGTTGTGATGGAATACATGAATGGCGGTGCGCTTACCGATGTGATCGATAATAACCAGCTAAATGAGGTTCAAATAGCCACAATTTCGCTAGAGGTCTGTAAAGGGCTGGATCATTTGCACAGCCAGAGCATCATCCATCGTGACATCAAGTCCGACAATATTCTGCTGGGCGAAGATGGTCAAGTTAAAATCACCGACTTTGGATTTTGTGCAAGGCTTTCTGAGCAGCGAAACAAGCGCGCAACAATGGTGGGCACGCCTTACTGGATGGCGCCTGAAGTAGTAAAACAGAAACCATACGGATTCAAAGTCGATGTATGGTCATTAGGAATTATGGTTATCGAAATGATTGAGTCTGAACCTCCATACCTTGACGAAGAGCCTCTCAAGGCTTTATATTTAATTGCTACCAATGGTACGCCAGCACTGAAAAACCCCGAGCTGCTGAGCTCGCAGATTAAGCGGTTTCTGGCCGAGTGTTTGACCGTCGACGTTGATAGTCGGGCTACGGTGAGGGAGCTGCTACAGCATGATTTTATTAGAAAATCTGCAAGGTCGATATCTGTTTTGCGGCCCTTATTGCAGTTTATTAATAATAAGCAATAACTTTTTTAAACCCCCATTATTTCCTGTAATAAAAACTTTACGCATTTGTTTATTAGCAGTTGTATTTTGATTTACAAAAACAAGAACAAAAGAAAGAAGAAAAAAAAAAAAAAGAAAGGTTAACTAAACAGATAAATGGGTGTTGGAGTGAATAAACATTCAATTGTTAGATTTTGCCCGGATGCGTGTTTTGATTCCCGAAATAAGCCCGCCAATTTCCAAAATGGTTTCCTGCAATTCCTGCTCACGGCCATTCTCCTTATACCGCCTCTGTTTGTGCGGAATGCGGGATAGTTCCCGCTGGCTTTTTGCACGCTCGTACTCCAACCGCGCAAGCTTTTCGTCCAGCAGATACAGCGGGTCGTGACCAGCACCCCGCAGCAGCGAGAATAGTTGCTTAACAGGTGTTGAATAATCCCGGATTTGTTGGATCATGGCTTTGTGTTCCTCGGGCATTTCTGGCGGGCTTTCATTACCTTCATCGCTGTCGTTACCAGCAGATGTGCGGCTGTTAAGCATTGCACCAATAGTACCGAGCTGTTGGATATTGCTGGTTGTACCACCACTTTCCTTTTTTTCGGTTTCTTTGGCCATACCGTATTCAGCGCCACCGACATTCTTTTGCTCAACTTCTTGCAAAGCACGTGCCATACGAAGGCTCAAAAACTCGAGCAACTGTTCCAAATTGTAGAAACAAGTTTCATCACTGTCGAGCGAGGAATGTTGCAGCAGAATGTCTTGTGATTGTGGGTGTGGTTGTAGTAGTACATTGTTGTCATTGCCGCTTTTCTTACAGTCTTGAATGTGTTCAAGGGTTGGGGAATGTGATGATGATGGTGATTGTGG
>LSSK01000484.1:0-33155 GCA_001969505.1 Zancudomyces culisetae | reverse complement strand
TTTTTTATAAACCTGGTTGGATTTATCACAGTCTAGGATTGAAGCCATGTTAAGTACCAAAACTCCCCGATTGAAGCTTTTGTTCTTAAACCAGCAGCAAGGACTGCACATTAAAAGTTTATTGAAGTCTATCACTTATTTTTAATGAATCAAATGTTGAAACGGAAAACGGGAAATGCTATACCATTTGTTCTACTTCTTTGGGAAGCGGCACCATAAAATGCTTCTGCACATGCTTTTCAAGCATATTATAGTTTCTGAGATTAGATTTGTATGCTACATCGGCTAGATCGCCAACAACTGGTACTAACCCGATTACAAAATCCATCATGATATTGAGGCACATTTTTAGCAGCAACATAGCGGGAAGGTCCCAGTATTTGCAGGCCATCAATACAAACATAGTCCCAAATACAATCCCAGCAAAATCACCAATAACAGGAACAAAACCAAATAGAGGGTCTAACCCAAACCTCACCCCACATATACTAAACTTTGAGTCTAGAACATTCGCAAAGTTTTGCATTTTTTTCAGGTTTTTTTCGTGTTTATAGTTTGGGTGATGCTCTTTCTTTTTTCTGGTGCCAAAGAATTTGACTCGCTTCTGGGAGTGATGTTTCTTGAGTGGTAGCTTTTTTTCTTGTGCAACTGGACCATCGTTTAATTTGTCTGTTAGCAGCTTTTCAGCAAGAATATCGGGTGTAGGTGTGTTTGACATGCCTTGCTGATCATAGGCGTTGCTACATGAGTTTCGAACTGTGTGTAGTTGAGGTTGATTGACATTTCCGCCCTGCATATTGCTTACTTTTATTTGCAATGCGCTATCTGCATATGCGTTTGTTGGTCTACCTATATTGGATGCGCTATACACTAGCTATATTGAAAAGAAAAGGGATATTTTGTTATATTAACTATCTAGTGTGTGTGTACCTGTATCATGGTAAACTCCATAGGTGGTGTCGTGCATTATTATATCTCTTTTTCGTAGTACATTAATTGGCTGGATATGCTACTATAGATGGTAAAAAATATCGCCTTGACTTGTATGTTTATTTTAGGAATAGCAAAATGATGTCCACTTCTTTAACAGTTGAAATATAAATTAATGCGCTAAAAGGTGAAATGGGAACAAATAACCCAAAGCAAGTACAAATATGTGGTTTTACTCGAATAGTGGAATTTTATTCAAATTGTTCGTGTTGCCAATTGAATATCCTTGTGTCATTGGGTCCTTTGAAAGTAGGGACAAATTGTAGTTTTATTGCAAGGTCATGGAAATACAAAAGAACATTTATTACCAATTATTCTGATCTTTTTCCATAGAATTTCAATCCCTGTGTTTTGATGTTCAAATTATAAAGGAGTTAATATTCCAAGTTGAGTATTTGCATGAAAGTTGATTTGTCTTGATTTTTCGAGAAATTTGAATTCGCACAACTCCGCCGACCATTGGATGAGTATTTATTGCAACGAATTTGAATGGATGTATATCAGAAGTTTACCAATGATATTTTTCTACTGAACAATCGGGTCAAAGACTAAACATCAATTGTTGATGAAAAACAATATAGCACGATGTTTTCCAAATACTAGAATTGAAAAGGCCATATAGTAAATAGAAATACAAATAAATTGATGTGGAGCCAAGGACTTTTCATTCAAATCACCTTCTCTCTTTAGTGCTGGAATTCTTGCAAAGTTTGGGTGAGTATCCTGCAATTAAATGTGTTAAATATACGACGATATTGTGAACAGTGAGTTGATCATCCCACCACATATTTTTATTATTATTAAATTAATCGGCAATAACCAAGGAAAAAATCAAGTATAATATTGCCCTTATTAACGACTAGTATCTACAGTTCCCAAAAAAAAACAACCTCCTATGTTTATCGCAGTAGAGAACAGAAAAGGCTGAAACAACAGCGATTTAAATAAAATCAATACATTTTTTCAATTCCAATCAGGTAAGGAATCTATTTCGTGTCAGGATGTTTAAAGTCTGTAAACAACTGATCTTTCATCGAGCCGGCTACATAACCGTTTTCAGTAAACTTCAGTCCTTCTAACTCGAGGCACTCTCTTTTCCAGTTGATCTTTACCGTTTTATCCCTATCATGTTTTATTTCATTTGATTACAAAAATCCGCCTTTAAAGACGCATTTATTTTTAAAAGTCATGCCAATAAGTTATATAGACTAGTTACCCATCATAACCACCAAGATAAAAGTCTGATGTTAAAACTCTGTGACATGGTATTGGAAGCGGTGCAAATGGATTTTTTCTTAGCGCATTGCCCACTATATTACATATATCGTTTGGTAAACTAAACCACCATGACACACCATAATATATCTCATATTTGTTCAAAATTATCATAAAAAGCATTCAAAATAGCTTTTTTTATATATACACATGAATTTACCTGCTCGAGGGCCACTATTCAGTACGTTCGCCATAACTTTATACGTGCTAAACATACCTGTGGGTATCTATAATTTCAAATATGCCACTCATACTTTTTAATACATGCAGTATCTGTTCCTTTATTGCTAAACCCAAAACATGAACGATTTTAGCGTGTATAGCCCTCGGATCTAATATATTGAAAATTACCTGAGAACAGAGATCATAAACCCTGTACTCAAAATCTGTTACTGGTCTCTTTGTTTTTGGGTTGATAAATGTCTTTCGCTTTTCCTTTGCTGTTGGGAATTCCTTCATCGCTAGTGGTGTACACAACAACAGTTATATCGAAGCGACTTGTAATTGGGAATTTTACCTTCGTGCATATATATATTTTTTTAAAAAAAAGTATTTATCTGTTTATAAAGTATACCGTACTTTGCTTCTTAATTGCTGCGACAAGCTCTGTACTATCAAAGGGAACATAGTTCTTGACATTTTTAGCTATTTTTGGCATTTTGCTTTCTGAATATGAACAACACTGATTCAAGCTATTTTGGTCTTTTGGAATGAATCAAACTTTTCTCTCCTAGCAATTGAGTGCGTTTAAGTAGTCTGGTTGCTGTTTGTATTGATTCAATTGAAGCTGTTTGCTATATTCTCAAAATCTAGTTCCTTTTGCTGCGGAAAAAATTCAGAACATTTCTGGCCATTACAAATCAATAACCCTAACCATTCAAATCCCATAATGAAAATCACGTTTTCAAATTTTTGGCACCTGACATTGGCTAAATAGACGAGACTGCACTTGCTATTTAGGGTCATAAAATCAGCACAATTTTCTATTTCTGTCTTGCGACTCTTACAAAAAAATGAAAGAATCATAAAAATGAAACAAGAGTTAATTGAGGCACTCACAACAGGAACCAGGATGGAAAATTATATCTTCAACATTTATAAAGCTCAACAAGCATTAGCTCTCCCCTCTCTCTTTTTCTCTTAAGGGTATTTATAAAATGTCTAGTGGTAAAGAGCAGGCGAGTTACTGGCTACTGACCTAAAAATTCAACTTGATTGGCCTGATATTGGTGCATCTAAACTGGTTGGAACTCCTGCACCATTTGCTTATGAAAGCTATTTTCATTTGCTGGCCTGTGTGTGTTTATTTGTGTTCTTATCAGTGGTTTCGGAATTTCACTGCCAAATTGAAATCCCCGAAATCGGGTGGCTAAAATAAATATTGGCAAATTGTCACAAAGCAAACTTGTGAAAGCTGATCAGCAAACACCAGCTTAAAACTGAGCAAGCCAGAGTTAATAGTCAAAACCATAAGCCCGCGATAAGAAAACTGAAAAGCAGTACTAGAAACAGTATATATTTGCCACGCTAAGATATCATAACAATACAGGTATTTTGAAGTATGATTGTACAAACAAAGAGATCTACTGAAAAGCTCATAAAGCAGGATACACTCCTGTCCTCATCAGAATCCCAGGTTATAAACCCTGAAATATACTTCGATGAGAACAAGCCACCAGAAAACCTGACACAAATCAGGGATAACACGATAGAATTCATTAAAAAAAATAAACAGGCCGGAAGACCTATCGTGCTCGTTACTAGTGGCGGAACTACAGTCCCTTTGGAAAACAACACAGTCCGGTTTATAGATAACTTTAGTGCAGGTACTCGCGGCGCAAGCTCAACAGAAGAATTTTTAAAAAAAGGCTATGGTGTAATATTTTTGCACAGAAAACATAGTTTACAGCCATTTAACAGACATTACACAGTTCCTGAAAACGGATTTCTCGATTTTTTCAATATCGATGAGTCTGGGCGAATTCAAATAAAAGGAAAATACGAAGAAGTAGTCAGAAACGATATTCTTACCTTTACAAACGTTATCTCCACAGGAAAATTGTACATGCCATACTTCACTACACTCTCAGACTATTTGTTCATCTTGCGAGAGGTAACACTGCTAATGGCGCCAATGAATCAGGACGCTATGTTTTATTTGGCAGCAGCTGTCAGCGATTTTTTTATTCCAGCAGGTGAAATGGTAGAACACAAGATTCAATCCTCAGATGGTGATCTAATTCTGAAAATGAACCAGGTTCCCAAGTTTTTACGGCCACTGGTCAACAGCTGGGCACCCAAGTCCTTTGTGGTATCGTTTAAAGTAAGTGCATATGTTTATTTTAACACAACTTTTGAGAGTTTAGTTGGTATGATAATGGCAATGCTAGACTAAACTGTTGTTGTTTAACCTATGTTAGTTGGAAACCGATGAGAGTTATTTGGAGCCCAAAGCAAGGCTGGCACTGCAAAAATATGGGCATCAGGTTGTTGTGGCAAATATGCTGCACACAAGAAAAAGACAAGTCTGGTTGATCTGTAAGGATGATTTACAAAAAATGGAGGAAATATGCCTGAGTGACGATGAACTCAACGCAGGCGTTGAGATCGAAGAGTACATTGTTAGCGCTTTGGTGGAAAAACACAGAGTCCACAGATCCTTTTCAAGCAAGATATGAGAGTACATTTGATTGTATACCACTTTTCCATTTTTTTTGCTATATTAGAGTTTGTTTTTTTTTCAAGTAGTTTATTCGACGGCTTTTTCAGTCGAGCACTTGCAATTGATCTTAGTAAATATTATTTACAAACCTAAAAAAAACATGTACTTGTGACTCTTAAATGTTCCATGGGAAGCAAAAAAGACGAATGTTATGTTTTGATATGTTTGCTCTACTTTTCTTTATTGATATATCCAATACAAGGATTTTGCTGAAGGCCATCTTCATAATACTCTGTACCAATGCCTTGATTTGATTCCACATTTTTTCAATTATGTGATTTATCTATAACTTTGTATGGAGACCAATTACTTGTTTTAATATATCTACAAAGAGCTGTGTGCTGCGCGATAGTTCGTTTTTGATTGGACGTAGATGGTAATTTAATTATTTTTTGTTTTTCCCTATATTTTCAACGATCATGTGGAGAGGGAAGGGAGGAGGAAAAGAATTGGAATGAAGTTCCTTTCTAGAATAGACCGATTTTACTTGCAAGTGAAGATGCGTTTAATGGTGCTTGTTCAAGATAGGATAGCGGTAATTCTAATAAAACCAACCATTGTGGTACGACCCTCCATCCATTGCCTGCTATACGAGTAAACTGAATTTTTACTAACAAGAATTCCGACTATCTTGCAATTCTTGCCCAATCTTGTGTATATTTTATGTTTTCCGAAGCTAAAGTCTACTTCTTTCGTGCAGATGTTTAATTGTTATTGGGTTATGATGCACAAATAAATATTTTTGCTATCTAATGTAAACTGGATACACAGTACGAAATGGCGAAAAAGTAAAAATCATAGCCTATAGCATGGTGAGTAAACGCTCCTTTCTGGAATCAAAATGACTACTTAGAGAAACAAAAAAAAATAATAAAAAAACTAGAACTCGTGGTTGCTTACCAAACATTTGAAAATTGTCTTTTATATACGTGTTTATACCCAGGTGCATGAACAACCATGAATAGCCGTAAAAGATATATACGGTGACGGGTGCAGCAAAATTGGAGCAGGTCAAACTGGTCATCCACGTATTAAATCCAATTAGAACAAACATGCCCCACTAGTCGTATAGGTATACTCTAGTTTTTTATTTTATGTGTTTTACCAGTATATTATCTGCTTTTCTTTTGGTGTTGTTACCGGGTAAAATACACGAATAAGTTCAAATTATGTTTAAGGCATCATACTTTATATACTGTCATTTCTAACACTGTGGGCCGCACGTACTGTAGTGTTATTATCATTCGCCTAAACTGAGTTTGGGATAAAAGTTTTGATGCAAGAGACCCGAATCTAGACATTTTATTCTCTTTTTTTCTGTGCTGATAGGAAGTACTGCTTCCTTTTTTGCTTTACATTCAACACCAAAAGTCTTTAAAGAGGGGGGAATGTGTATTGGTAATTTTAAATCTTGACTCAAACGCACAGTATTCTCAGCTTTGTAGTATTTTCTATTTATTTCAGCAGTTATACTTATAAGTATATATATCCACAGATGGTAGAACTATAATCATTAACATTATTCAATTAGACAAATATTTACTTCACTAGTTTGTATTATTAAGATACTTAAGCTATTAAATGCAAAATACAAGTATTGATGATACCCGTTTAACTGAAAATTAAAACAAAGAAAAGGATCAATATTTGCCCTTGAGCTTATCAAGGTTGCTGGGAAGAAGACTTTGAATATATTCAAACTAAAAAACACAAACACAATCATTCAGATACACTGGATACACGAAACAATATATACTACAGTTATTGATTTGATCGGATTAAGATTAAACAACGAATACTCAAACACTAGGCTTTATAAGCAACCACACACAAACTGTAAAATAACGCTTTTTCCGTTGTTAAATTTCCATAATATACCAGTATTTCTATAAAAATGTACATATTAACAACAGAAAGAACTAAAACAAACAAACGAAGATACAACAGCATTCGTATCTTTATAGGCACAGTAGTAATACTTACAATTACAGTATTGGTGTGTAGTGTAGTATTCGTTTTATCAAAGCAAAAGAATGATTCAAAACCCAAGGAAAAAGAGTCTCTGAAAGATGCACGAGTGGTTGGAGGTGTAGTAGTTGAAAAAAACGAATTTCCAGCAACAGCCTTCCTGCGGATATCCATGAACAATCAAAGATTCCAATGTGGAGCAACTATAATATCAGATTTGTTTGTTGTTACAGCTGCACACTGTATACTTCCGTTAAATAAACCTGTGACTGTTGATCAGCTAAAAATTGGATATGGAAGTCCAAATGTTGATAAAATGCAATGGGTGGGTGTTAGTGCTGTTTTTATTCATCCAGATTTTGATAAAATCAAGATTGTGGTAAGTTATATAATATATATAAATACAGAATGTTTGACGCATGTTTTAGCGAGTTACACACACACACACAGAAAAAAGACAAAAAGGATTTAACTAATTCAAATGTCTTATATATTAAAAATAGAATGATATTGCATTGTTAAAAGTTGACAAGGCGTTCGAGTTTAGCGACAATGTTAAGAGAGCAAAGATAGATCTTATAAAGGTAGAGGACAATGATGTCGTAACGGCTGTAGGATGGGGGATCAAAAATAACAACGAAACAAGTGGGTCAGATGTACTTAACAAAGTAGATTTGATGGTTAAGGACCCGAAAATTTGCGAGCCGGCACGGGCAAACTTTGTTAACAATAACGAGGACTATATATGTATAGCAAATGGTGAAAAAGGAAAGGATACATGTTATGGAGATTCGGGTGGTCCAGTATATTCTCGGTCGCAAGACGAGAAATATAATCTGTTGCTGGGGTTAACCAGCTATGGTGAAACAACAAGCAACAAAAAGAGCGACATTTACAGACCTCTATGTGCGGTTTCAGATACATTTGGGTTTTATACTAGAGTTGGATATTACATCGACTTTATCGCTGCACTCACAAATAACAAAAGGGATTATTACACAATAGATCAAACGAAATCTACTCGAGGCATATTGAACAGATACAATTCAGCAGAGAGTGCAATTATTATCATGTAATCTAGTTTTAGCGTTTAGTTTTAGAATTAGTCTGGCATGTAGAGTTAGTGTAAAGGGTGGTTGTCAAGTCTATGAAATCTACAATCTTGGTTAGTTTACTTTTATTTTTTCATTTACAGTTTCCATTTAGTTTTCCATTTACAGTTTCCATTTACATCTCATATTGTTGCAATATTGTAATAAAGAGCATAATTAGATACGTGATGGCACAGCGAAAATAGAGAATAGACTTACCATGTTGAAATATTTTGATGGTGACAAGAGGAAATGCGAAAAATATGTGCTTGAATACACAAAGGTAATTCTGAATGGGGCAAGTCTTACTAATCAAGATTGTTAACATCTTTAAATTAGTAATCATTGCCATATCTTACAGTCAGTTAGATTGAAACAATGACACAAAATAGTTTTTTTTGGGTGAGAAATGAGGAGAGTGAAATAATGGAATTTGGAGATGGTTTGACGAAAACAATAGAACGTTGATGTGTACAAAAATGAATTTCGCGTATCTCGTGTTTCTATTGGCCAGATTAAAAATGGGACAATATATTGGTTCAATTGCTGCGGCGTGTTAAATTTGGTTACAACTGTGTGGCTGGCGGCGAAGGATAGTTTTCTCGCCAAGTGGGACATCTAGGATGGGTTTTAAGGGCTAGCAATGAGCAGATGACCAAGTACATACTGATGGCGTGCATTTTTTAAAAAAAAAGTTGGAAAAGTAGGATGGCGGGTTTTTTGGGGTACTAGAATCTGGTATGGTGCAAACCGGTATTTGTACTTGAATATGAAAATCCATTGATTTTTTATATTTGACAAAGAATGTCTAAGCAAAGTCTAAGCAAAGTCAAAGCAAAAGCCAAAGCAAAAGCCAAAGCAAAAGCAAAAGCAAAAGCAAAAGCAAAAGCAAAAGCCAAAGCAAAAGCCAAAGCAAAAACTACATAACAACAGCAAAAAAAAGAATTGGGTTGAAAAAAAAGTAAATATGTCAATCCAATAAACAATATTCCCACATTTATTATAAATAAAAAATATATAAAAAATACCAGGTATAAACATGTAGATCCTCAATTTAAGAACGGAATCTGATAGAACTTTGATATTATTGATTGATTTTATTTTGTATTAGACGTAATTTTGGCTAAAGAGCGTAAAAAATAAAACAAGCGCAGCTAAAAACTGCATTCTTGCATCCTAACATGGCCATAAAATAAACAATAAATCACAAATATGAGATAATTTGGAAAAAGGCAGACGAATAAAAAAAATTTTTTTTTCAGCCCAATTGAAGTGAGCTTTGCTAGAAAATCAATTACTAATGGCAAGCAGAAATGGACTTTTGCTAGAGCAAACCAAGTGGTGGCAGCAATACAAAGCCAAACCAGTACTACCAATTCAGGCAAAATAAAAAACACAAATAAAACGGGGATAAATAAACGGCGAACTGTTTTCTTTTACTTGAGTATTGTAGAACATATAAAAATAAGGTTGTGGAATAACGTTTAAACACTTTGGAACAAAAGTACCAAGAAAATGTACGTGCTAAAGAGAGACGGAAAGAGTGAGAGGGTGCAGTTTGATAAAATCACAAAGAGAATAAGCCATTTGTGCAATGGCCTGGACGCAGACTTTGTTGACGCAGCAGCAATAGCACAAAAGGTGATTATGGGTGTGTACCAAGGAGTAACCACCGTAGAGCTGGACAACTTGGCAGCCGAAACAGCGGCCACAATGACAGTGCAGCACCCAGATTACGCAGTTTTGGCAGCAAGGTTGGCAATCAGCAACCTGCAAAAGGAGACAGATCCAAAGTTTTCAGAGTGCGCGAAAAAGCTGTATGAATACACAAATGAAAAGACGGGCAAGCACCAGCCACTGATTTCAAAACAGCTGTGGGAGCTTATTCAAAAGAACGCCAAGACCATTGATGAAGCAGTTGTAGATTCCAGAGATTTTGGGTACAACTATTTCGGTTTCAAAACACTCGAGCGCTCATACTTGTTGAGAGTAAACGGCAAAGTGGTAGAGAGACCACAGTATCTTTTGATGAGAGTCAGTCTTGGAATACACGGAGAAGACATTGAGGCAGCAATAGAAACATATAACATGATGTCGCAGCGGCTATTTACACATGCATCACCAACACTATTTAACTCGGGAACAAACCGGCCACAACTCTCATCGTGCTTTTTGCTGGCAATGAGTGATGATAGCATAGAGGGTATCTATGATACACTAAAGCAGTGTGCCATGATATCAAAATCAGCAGGTGGAATTGGATTGAGTGTACACAACATCAGAGCCACAGGATCTTACATTGCAGGAACAAATGGAACATCTAATGGAGTAGTACCAATGCTGCGTGTATTCAACCAGACTGCCAGATATGTTGACCAGGGTGGAAACAAGAGACCAGGTGCATTTGCTATATATTTGGAGCCATGGCACGCAGATGTGTTTGATTTCCTTAGTCTGAAGAAGAATCACGGTAAGGAAGAGAACCGCGCACGTGATTTGTTCTATGGAATGTGGATTCCCGATCTGTTCATGAAGCGAGTTTTGGAAAACGGAGAATGGTCTCTATTTTGCCCACATGAGGCGCCAAATCTCTCAGAGGTGTGGGGAGATGAGTTTGAGAAGCTGTACACAAAATATGAAAATACACCAGGACTCGCCAGAAAGAGAGTACCAGCTCAACAACTGTGGTATGCAATTTTAGATTCACAAATAGAAACAGGCACGCCATACATGTTGTACAAAGATGCGTGCAACAGCAAGTCAAACCAGCAGAACCTGGGCACAATAAAGAGCAGCAACTTGTGTACGGAGATAGTGGAATACACTGCACCTGACGAAGTGGCTGTGTGTAATTTGGCATCAATAGCACTTCCGTCATTTGTGCGTCCTAATGCTGTTAGACGCCCACAGGCTAGTGATGGTAGCAATGAAAATGGAACTCCGGCCTTTGGAGTATTTGACAAGAATGACTATGACTTTGCAGCACTCCACGCGGTGGCTAAAAGAGTAGCCAAAAATCTCGACAAGATTATTGACGTCAACTATTATCCAGTAGTAGAGGCAGCAAATTCCAACAAACGCAACCGACCAATTGGTATTGGGGTGCAGGGATTGGCAGATGCGTTTTTGATGTTGAGGCTTCCATTTGAGTCTGAGGGAGCAAGGGAGCTGAACTTGTTGATCTTTGAAACCCTGTATCACGCAGCACTAGAAGCATCATGCGAACTTGCCGAAATCCATGGACCATATCCTACTTATGAAGGAAGCCCTGTCAGCAAAGGTAACTTGCAGATGGATATGTGGGGAGTTACACCAACCAACTTGTGGGATTGGGACTCGCTTCGCCAAAAGATTGCTAAACACGGTGTGCGCAACTCCTTGCTGATGGCACCTATGCCTACTGCATCAACCTCACAGATTCTCGGATTTAATGAGTGCTTTGAGCCATACACCAGCAACATATACACCCGCCGTGTATTGGCTGGTGAGTTCCAGGTGGTAAACCCTTGGCTACTGAAGGATCTAATCGACCGCAAGCTATGGTCTGACGATATGCGCCAGTCCATTATTGCCCACAACGGCTCGATACAAAGCATTGCTGAAATCCCTGCCGATCTGAAACAGCTGTACAAAACCGTCTATGAAATCAAGCAGAAATCCTTTTTGGACTTGGCTGCCGATCGTGGTGCCTTTATTGACCAGTCACAATCTCTGAACATTCACATGGACAATCCAAACTACCAAAAACTGACAAGTATGCATTTCTACGGCTGGAAAAAGGGTCTCAAGACCGGTATGTACTATTTGCGCACCAAACCTGCTGCTGATGCAATCAAATTTACTATTGATTCCTCCAAACTCAAAGCAGCAAAATCGACAACTGGCATCACAGCTTCTGCCAGCACCACTGGCGATGCTGCCGGAACCTCTCTTGAAGACGGTTCTGCAAACGCTGATGAGGATGATGAGCTGAATTCTGGTGCTGCATGCTCACGTGACAATCCTGAGGGATGCTTGATGTGCTCAGGATAATTTAGTTTAGTATAAAAAGTTTTTTGTTTCATTATAATTTTTGTTTTATTATCGTATATATACTTAATATCTTGTTTTAACAATACACTGTATTCGGCTAAATCTTATTGCGCTGTTGTAGTTATATTTCCAGTTTGAAGCTGAATTTGGGTTTGGGTTTGGATTATACATATTTACAAAACTAACAATTTTAAACACATTTGAATAATGGTGAAATAAGAAAAGAAAAAAAAGACAAAATAGATTTATAAACAAACATATTGTTAGTTTTGGGTTTGATTTTGAGACTCCATCTTTTTCCGCAGCTTGTCAGTCTTCTTTTTGCCGGGTTTGATTCCATGGAACTGATGTGCAAAATGTTTGAACGCTTGTTTTTGATTCAGCTTGTTTCCATGTTCATCATGATACTCTAACACGAACGTCGGTTTGTAATCCTTCATGAGTTGCTCCCGAAGCTTCAAGTAGTCTTGTTCGAGCTTCTTCTTACCGCCGCCTGAGTTGGCGTTGGCTGTTTTTAGATCCATCATCCGTTTTTTGACCATCAATAACCACTGCGTCTTTTCATCCATTTTTTCATATCCCTGTGAATCTCCACCTTCGCGAGAAAGTAGACCCTTTTTGGCTGAGTTTGATGGTCCAGTTGTTACCAGTCCTTTTGATTTAAGCAGCTTGAGAGTTTCAGTTATTCCTTTTCCTACCAGCGGCTCATTTGAAATTTTATCCTCGTTATCACCACCATTGTCCTGTCCAGTACCATTAGAATTGCTTTTTCTATCACTGACATCCTCTACTCCCTCCATTTCGGTCGTTAAACTATTTTCTGCGTTATTTCCGCCTTTTATTTCGTCCTGCTCTCCGGTTTCATTCGCACGCTTGTGCTCCCGTTCTAGTTCATGCCCATGTGCACCTTCCTCCTCTTCGTCCTGCATCATCATCTCACTGTCATCTCCGTTTTCCCCTCCAAGTCGGTTAATAAATTCAGTAAACGCCGATATCTCAATAACCTCGTCTTCTTCGCCATCTCCTCCATCTTCACGATTTTCCACCTCCATTGCCGATGTTGGCGACCCTGTATGTACATCCGCTATATTGGCAATTCTATCAATGTTCAGCTTATACTCGACCTTTTGCCTTGCGGCTTTGGATATCGCTCTTCTTAACTCGTCATCATCGTTGTCGTAATCATCGTAGTCATTATCTCCTCCATTTTCGTTTCCGTAGAGTTTTCCTATCTTTCCTTCTCCCTTCAACCCGCCAATGGCATCTATATTTACACCCTCCTCAACGGTTGCTGACCTTTGTTTTGCGCCTCTGCTTTTTCCTGTTCCACTATCATTTTTTCGTTCGCTTTTCTTTCCTCTTTTTTTACCTTTGTTAAAAAACTTTTTGTTGGCTTCCTCAACGCTCATATATTCACTTCCTGTCTCTGCTCGCCTTCCTACCCCCATTCCACCCATACCAGCGTCGTTGTCTACATCCATATCAACTTTGATCCGCTTGATGCCTCCATGCGTACTTTCGCTTTCCTTTTCCAATTTTTCGGCTTTTACCTCCCCTCCTTCTCCCAACACCATCCTTCGCTTTTTTTTCGCTTTACTTTCCTCGCTCCCACCAAGTGTTGTTCCTATTCTCATTTCCTCTTCATCGTCTTCCTCTTCGCTCTCATTATCCCCCTCTAAATACGCACTCAGCATTGCCATTCTATCCTTGTTTTGTTTTCTCTTTAAATATTTAGCCAATTTCTTCTCTTCTGCTATCCTTACACTCTGTAGCTTTTCACCTTGCTCTAAATCGCCATCACAAATATTATTAGCATTATATTTGATTATTAAAACTATCTTTGGTCTATCCATTTTCCTGCTGTTTCCAGCATAAAACAAAAAAAAATAATAATCAAATAGGATTATGAATACAATACTTTACCCTCCAATTCGTCAATGGTTTGATCCATAAAAGTCAGAATCTCCTCCTCGCCCTCCTTTATATCTCTGGTAGAATGAGCTACCTCCATTCCTTGCAGGTTTTCTATTCAAATGTTTTGTTTATATTACTACCATTTTACCAAAAGTACTTATATTGTTATGTAAACCCATATATACAAACCAAAATACTGAATATCTTACTTGACGAATACTCATCCATCCTATTTTTGCTTTTATTTTCTTTTTTTCGCTTTTCTCGCATTCGCGTACGCTCTTGTTCTTTTTCCCTCTGCTCCCGCTCCTTAGTTCTCTTAACCCATTCCAATGCGCTCAGCTCCGTCTCTTCCTCTTCACCCTCCTCATTTACCGTTCCTCGCTCGAGCTCAGCTATCCCTTTCCCCGTCAATTTCTTATTGCTCTCCCTCTTTTCCTTGGATCTAAATTACAAAATTCAATTCATTTAATAAAGCTTTGTTATTTTCACTTTACCACCATTGTATGCACTTTTTATCCTTCTATACATAAATTATTCAAATATTATATTGCTTACTTTGTTATTCTTTCCAAAATCTTCTGATCCTCATTTTTCTGCTTTTCTTCCTCTTGATGTTTTATGTAATTTTCCTGAGCAACTTGATCTTTAGTTCCACTTTCTTTCCCCTCTTTTAGCGGCTTTAAACCGAGTGAGATTCGTAATTTGCTATTTTACAAATACATTGGAAGAATACCAATAAATGGTTTTATCTGCTTGTGCTCATCTACATACTCTTTAGGATTGGTAAAGCTACTTACTTTGTCTCTTCTATAGACAGTGATATTTCATTCGACATTTTAGATGTTTGTCCCCTATTTTTATAAATTATAATTTATTAAACCCGTTTATATATAATTGACATTATATATTTCAAATTGCTATTTGCGCTAATTTTTCTTAAAACTGGGTCTTGCTTTTCTGAAATAGTGTTACCTCTCTTGGAAATTATTTTATTTGATCCATCTTCAATTTAGCTTTTAGCATAAAATAATATCAGAAATATACAGCACAGAAAAAAAAAAACGAAATAAACGAAAAAAAAGCTTTACATAGTCCTAAAATATCAACTACATAAATCTAACATTGTTCTAGTAGCACGCCTACAGACTTTTGTAGTTTCCCGTGCTTTAGCAGTTGGATTCTGTAATATAATGTTTCAATGGCAATAACATCGCTTCTAATTTAATCAACACCTCATCCCATTCGCTCTCTGGGTCAGAAAGTATAGTTATCGCACCGCCCGCTCCAATTTGAACATGTGAGGTTGTATCATCTCCGTCCGAGTTACAACCACCAGATGCAGACCTGGACACACAGCTTTTGGGTGTGAAAATCACAGTTCTAATTACAACATTCCAGTCACATACTCCATGGTTGCAGGCCGAGATATACCCAATCGACCCCGAATATACACCTCTATTACCAATTTCAGACTCCAACACAGAGTGCAGTATCTCTACACTGCGCAGTTTTGGCGCACCTGTCATAGATCCTGGCGGGAAACAACGTCCAACAACACCCATCACGTTGTCATCAAGTAGCGACGATTCTACAGTGGATACCAGTTGGTACACTGTCGCGTATTTTTCCAACGAAATGAGTTTTGGTACATCCGTAGTTGTAGGGTTGCAAACTCCATTCAAATCATGCCTAACCAAGTCAACAATCATTAGATTTTCTGCCCTCTCTTTTATATCAGCTTGTAGCTCGCACCCAATGGCATGGTCTCTAAGCGTTGCTTCCTCCAAACACCTTTCACAACAACGAGGTTTTTCTGCAAACTTATCCGCAACCGCACCAGAAATTGTAGCGTGTTCACAGTGCAAATTATTGAGATCTATCCTCTTTGCAGTTCCCTTGATGGGTTTCATCATAGCCTTTAAACCACCATTCTTTTTATCTTGGTGGATAGACAACAATCGTTCTGGACTACAACTCATTATAATTAGCTCTGCACCATAATTGATGTTTTCATCCTCACAGCTATCTTTATTATCTTCCTGTTTATCTTGCTTTGGATAGTAGAAAAAGGCTCCAAATGGTGCCGCATTCATAGTCCTCAGGTAGTCAAAGTATATTTTTTTGGCCTCCGCGAGTCCTCCGTGCCCGAAACTCCTCCCTTGGCCTCCAGCGGTTCCGTTGGCCGTGATCTTAAATTGGTTTGTCAAACATATTTGATACGACTCTCCACTTCTTATAAACTCCTGGGCCATAGCCACCTTGTTTATGTACTTTTCTTTCTTTATGTACGGAGATGCAGTAATTACTCGCTGGGCTGCAGCTGGATTTGTGTTAGTTCGAATTCTGTTGATACTATTAAACTCCTTTTCCAGAAAAACTGATATATCCTTACCAAGTTTAGTATGTGTATCATTAATCCACTTTTCGCAGCTTGTGTAGCACAATACTCCGTTTGCCTCACTCCAAATATCAAATCCTATACTCGGGTCCTCATCGTCATTTCTATTCGTTGCCAGACCATAAATGTAGACAGCTATCCGATGCTCCCTCTTCTCTACGACTATACACTGTGTAGCCAGTGAGAGAATTGAACCTGGAGCACTATTTGCTGAATTGAAAGTTTGCCCCCTCTCTTCAGCTTTCTGTGAAAGCACAATGTTCGATTCGTTTAACATTTCGTAACCCAAATACCCAACCCAACCACATTTAAATGCTGGACCGCTAACACTACACCCTGCACCACCCCCAGCTTCGACATAATCCAGATCCCTGAACTCGATGCCTCTAATAAGGTTGTCTGCCAGCTCATCCTGAGCCCAATCCCAATATGAGCATTTTCTTGTATCATTACCCGCTTCCATTCCTTTCATATTATCCAGTTTTATTCGTTTTTCCAGGTTAGATTTTACCCCCTCCTGCGCCACTGAGTATTTAATCAGATCGACTTCTCTGTCTTCAATGTTATATTTCACTGTCACACTTCCTGGGCTACAAAGTGAACCCATGATGCTTATACTATTGCCCTCTACGTTTTCTTTTGAACTGTCAAGTATAAATGGAAGTACATCATCAGCATATATACAGTTAAATACTGCTCGGGTAACTCGTGATAGATCATAAAAATGTGAATCGAGTTCTATCTTTCTTCCAAGCACAAAACGCCGGCCCTTCTTTTGATTGTTTGCAATGATACTAGGATTAGTGACGTTCAATGTCTCTTTCTCGTGGTATAACAAGGATAGATGAAGAGTTGAGGGTGGTATTTCCTTGGTAAGTAAGTGACCTTCTTTGTTCTTTTGCAACCAAGTATATGCTAGCTTTTGGAAATTATTCATCAGTAAATCGCCATACTCTGTCTCTACCGACTATTGTTATTTTTAAAATCTATATTAATACCCCGTTGACCCTTTTTTTTTGAAAATACGTACAGTGATTTAGAAAATATAATAACAGTATACGACCACGTATAGACCCTCTAAATCGAATTTACGACTAAATCATGATGTTTTTATTATCTACATTTTAGTTGCTCTAACTCTTAGCATGAAATCCTTACCTCTGGGTGAAACTGAACACCGTAAATAGGTTTATACCTATGCTTAATAGCCATTATTTCTCTATTTTCTGTAGAAACCCTACCACTGTCTTTATCCATTAAATCTATATTACCACGGCTATATGCCAAAACTTTCAGCTCGCTACTTCCAGTACCATTCAAAACTAAGGAGTGATACCTGGTAACTTTTGCATTTTGTGGAATTTCACTAAACAGCCCACTGTGTGCTCCATACTCTCCGCTATCTACCGATTCTACTATCTCTAGACCACTCTGTTGGCCATGAACTGCACTTTTCCCCTTTAGCACTTTCATTCCATAGCATTCGCCAATTCCTTGAAATCCTAGACATATCCCAAAAATAGGCAAGTGGCATTCAGTTATTACTTTTTTGCATATTCCAAAATCGCTCTCAGTCGAGGGATTTCCGGGGCCTGGGGAAATCACCACATTGTCTACATTGGGGATAATATTATCTTTTACAAACTCCCAGGTATACTGATCGTTCTTTATCAGTATTACTCTTTTGCGCATACACTCCCAAGAGATTTCCTTGTTTTTAACACTTTTTTTTTGGATGACTCCATTTACTTCATTGGATTCTGCATGTCGAAAATCACCTACGCTTTGAAACTGCAGGTCAGGTGTTGTTATTCCAGCGCTTCTTGCCAAAAGCCAGAGTAAGTTGTTTGTGTAAGAGTCGTAGTTATCTATAATTAGAGTTCTTAGGCAGAACATTTGCTCGTCTTCGTCCATTTTTCTCCATGGATTTTAGTTTAGGCCTCAAAACTTTTGAATCTGATGATCGAAATCAATTGAAATTTACTGATTTAGAGTTTTTTTTTCTGCTTTTACCTGCTGTTGTAATGCATTAAAAATCAAAAAAAAAAACGCCAATCATCACCTGCAGCTAAATCGAAATTTGAAGAATTTGGGCTTAAATGACTGATAACTTTTAACACAAAAAAAATTGGCAGTATTGACATTTTACGTTTATGCTAAGACTCGTTTCAATTTCATATTTCAAAATTCAGATTCTAGTTTGATTGTTGACGTCAATATACAATAAAGTTATCATGCTAAGGGTAAATTATTTGAATTTTTCTCTACGGATGTTTATTAGTGATGGCTCGAAGAAAATAGCCAGGAATAGCATCTGCTCCCAACCCAGAATTGGGAGACTGTACAATACATTCGATACAAGTGCGACCATTCTACAAAGAGCGATAAGTGGTGAAAGTACAAGCATTCTGGTCATACAAAAGCGATTTTCATCAAATGACCCTTCGATTGACAAGGAGCACAAGCAATGTTGGCTGTGCAAAGAGGCAAGCGATAGGAAATCCATTTATTGTACCAATTTGAAATGCCACGTAATACAGCCATTCGATCCCTCCTTAAACTATTTCGACGTTTTCACAAAGTAACTTTATCACTATAATGTACTTCAAATAACCATTGTATATATCACTTTTAAATTTTATGAGCTAAACATGTTTTTGTCGTTGTTCTATTAAAAAAACTAGGTCGGATATTCTTTTTGATATTGATTTGAACAAACTGAGAAAAAAGTTTATAGAGCTGCAACAGGCAGCGCATCCCGACTCGAACGTGCTGAGTGATAAGGTATGGCATATATTCGGATATTGACCTTGGACCTTTTGTCTCTAATTCTATTGTCTATGTGATTTTTTTATTGAGCCTTTATTTTAAAAAATAATAGAAAATACAAGAACTCTCAAGTGAGCATTCGGCATGGCTTAATAAGGCATATGTAACCTTGAAAGATCCATTATCCAGAGCTAAGTATATTGTATGTAACATTTTTACTTGTGATTTCTCTTTGGAATTTATAATCTTTATCGATTTATCAAGAAAATACAATTATAACAATAATTCAAATTGTATTTCTTAGCTCCACCTCGAGAATTTCTCAATCAAGGAGGACGAAGAGTTCCTGGATCATGACTTTTTGTTTGAAATGATGGAACTCCGCGAAAATATCGAAAATGCAAAGTCTGTTGATGAAATGAAGCTGATAAAAACTAAAAACGAAAGTGAAATTGGTCAAGTTATTAAAGAACTGTCTGGTACATTCAAATCAAAGGACTTTGATAAGGCCCGTTCGTTAACCATAAAGCTCCAGTATTTATATCGGCTTAATGATTCTATAGACAGCTGGAATGCCGATAAAGGAATAATAAGCTGATTCGCACTTTTGTTTTGGTATTTGTGTTTGCTTTAGAACTGCTTTTGTTATTTACCTATTTATTTCGTAACTCTATTTATAGTGTGGTACATTAACGGGTTGATGTTTATTAGCCTATTATTGGCGTAGAGCGCTGTTAATACACAGAGTGTAAAGAGGAAAAAGCATGTTGTAGACGGCTAGGAGAACAAAATGATGAGAGAATGAGATCCTTATGTTCGGCTGGCCGTACTTGTGATGATTTTTCCATTACACTGGGTAAGCCCATCGCAAAATTAGGCGTATATTGTACTGAGAATAAAATGGGTATGGCGTATTGTGTGGGTCTACCACGGACCAATACACCATTCACTTATTTTATAAGCTCATTAACGCACTCCATCGCTGTACCGTTCCTGGCGTTTTGACGACATAATAGAAGGGAGTCACAGGACTCTTGCTTTTTATTTTTGATAAAAACAGCTACGCAGATTTGATCACAAAACCAATTAAAACTGCAAAAAGATGTGGAAGTGTAGTGTCACTGGAGACCCTGAGACGTTAACAACAGGACATCGAGAGAATCCCAACATCCTGAGCCCCGCGCATGAAAACGCAGGAAAAGCGAGCAAAGAGTACTATGATTGCACCACCCAGGCTGCGGCAGTTGCCACTATTTTGCCTGGCGTTATTTATATCTCACTTCCAAACAGATCAGCAAATTATCCAACCCTCGCAAAACGCAAGGTTTGAACGCCAAGTCACAAAGCGATTACTCGCAAACACCTCCCCCAAACACTTTTTCCACCTCCCCTCGGTTTATGGCGGAACCAAAGACTTGAGGGAGATGGAAGAAGCGTAAGACCAAAAATGCCCTCGACTTAAAAAAAAGTCGGAGCATTCACGGTTTTGGATGGGGGAAATGGAAAGTACTAGGCTAAATACGGTTGGTTATGGTGGTTTTTTGTCCCATTCAATTAAGAACAATACGCAAAACAACCAATAAGAGTGAGCAAAGATACCAAATTCAATAAAACTCGGGTTTTGACAGTTTGAAAGATAAGTTATGAGTTATGGGGAAAGTACGTACAAGTAACTAGCCTCAATGGGAAGCGGTAAGTTTGGAAAAAATCAAAGAAAATCGCGAGTATTTCAAACCATAATTTGTTCGAGTTTTTTGTCTGAGTATATGAAGTAAAAGAGAGAGAAGATAGAAGAGAGAAAAGATGGAGGAGGGGGGCGAGGTAGAGGTATACATTCGGAAGTAAGACATTCCGCTTATTCTGGCTGCTGTGGCCCAGGGAGGCATATCCAGTACTTTGGAAAGTCACTGGCGGCCTGTTGGGTACACGAGACCTGAAACAGGTAGTTTTCAAATTCCTTTTGTCTTCATACCAAACGAGTGCAGAGTCAATGGACCTGAAATGAGCCCAGCTCACAATTTTGTGCAAGAAAATTTAAATTTGGATACAATAGTGTATAAACCTTGTCATACCTAACCATTACAAAGTATGCTATAATGCAAGCAATGGGCTGTTCATACAAAGAAAGAAAAAAACTAAAATGGCAGGTATACCCAAGTCTTTGTAGTATATTTTAGTTAGTGCTTTGTTTTACTTTGCTTTGATTCGCTTTTTTTGGAGCGACTTTGTAATTCATAATGTAGCCTCGAATTGCATCTGAATTTATAATATATCAAGCTTTTGAGCATACTGTAACACCCCCTATAATCGCCTGTAATCGGATACAACTCATTCTATATATATCGAAAAAGCTGTTAACGTAACTAGGCTTTAGAGAGCGAGTAATAGCTGTTTACAAACTAGCCCCTTAATTCCATCTTTGCTTTTTAGCAAATATTCGGCGTTTTTTTTCTTTTCCGCCGCCTAAAATATTGAAATAAAATGAGGAGGAGAGGTAGTGTATTTTTGGTCAAAAATTAGGTTATTCTCTGATTTCAACCATTAAAGTCGACTACGTGAAAGCTGAATGGATTGATATTATTTCCCTCCCCCCAAAATAAGCTGCAAAGCAAACTAGGAAATTCTGCTCTTGGGGCAAAATCAGTCAAATTTTAGAGGCCAATCACTATCGGGTGCCTTGAACTAATATGACGCGCAACAGGAAAATAAACCATAAACAATGTTTGTTTTTGTCTTGATAATCATCGACATTTTAGCGTGACCTGATTGAGCAAAGTATTTATCCCAAAAAAAGTGCACATAAATTTGTAATCAAAGTTAAAGCAACGTTTTTATTGGTATGCATTTGTAAACAACATAGATCAATTGGCTGTCAACAGGAGTATTAGAAAATAGGTGAAACAGTACAATCCAGCTCGAGGTCTGATTGAGATTTGTACAGGATTTCTTTTTCTAATTTCGATTGAATTAATTGTTTTATTTGATTTGAACTGGCAAACAGAAATGCTTGAATTAATCCCACTTTCCGTTTCGCTAATGTTTGGATTTAATGTAAACTTTGGCAAAAATAATTACAAAAACCGGAGGTTAGTATAATTAGCAATCTTGAGTTATTCGTGTAAATTTGAATTTGGATGGTGATTTTTTACTTTTTTCGCTGTTATCACCATTTTTTTTTTCTTTTAAAATTTATAAACATACACATTAGCAAATGAAGTTTGTTTATTGCCAGTTAAACTGATTAAATACTTTTTTTTTCGCCATCTACAAAACCCCTCTACCAAAACCTGTTGGTGTTTATTGCGAAAAAATAGGTGATAAAGAAGCTTCAGATGTAGAGGCTCGTTTTGTATAGGTTGTGGTTAACCTTTCTAAAAAAACATCGTGCAGAAAGAAAGAAAAAAAAAAACATCGTTTCTGTTATACAGTTTCACTGAGTTTAGTTTTAGTCAAGTAACTCAGCAATAGTTATTTTTTCCGTTAACACTGAATGTTTGATAAGCGTAAAGGGGGGAAAAATGAATAATTCCATCCACACTTTTGGTAATCTCTAAATGCTTAATTACATGCCATTGAATTTCGAAACGAAGAGTAAAACAGTCAATTCTGACAAAACGGATGAATCATACTTGGAACTAAATCAAATATCTCTAATCAAGTTTATGCACTAGTGGATAGGATTCTTAAATAATCATAGACCATTAAATATACTGTTTTTATCATTTACTGTTCCATAGAGAGGACATTGAATACGCTAACAAACAAATACCTAGACCCCAAACGACGCAGATTTACAGATAGAAAGAAAAAAATCGAAATAAATTGTAAGTTTTTTGTTTTTCTTTTTGCTGATATACTTTTAAAAGTGAAAGCGGGTGAGGGGTGATCGAGTAGGAATGGAATGATACGAAACAGGAATGAAGTGGCTGGCAATAGATTTGTCATTTTCCGCTTTTCGAATATAATTCGAGCCTTATAAACATTTTTTAAGCATAAGGCCCTAATTGAAAGATATTTTGGACACAAACGACCTATAATTAAACCATAGTACTTTACATTCCTTTTGCTTTATCTCCCCCCAGTGTATATCTCGTACCTATTGAGAAAATAATATTTACAATAATTAATTTATACAGTATTACAATAGATACCGGTTCCGGCAACCAAGCAGGGATCACCCTAAATAAAAATAGTTAGATAATAAAAACTTTGAATATAATTAATATAAAATGCCAATCGTGTACGATAGCAATGGAAAAATATGTACGTATTATAATGAACATGATTTATCTGTATTTGTAGTTATGTACTAGCTTTTATAGTTTGACTCTTTTTATTAATATCAAACACATCAATTACATTGAATAGCGTGTGTGTTGGATCAGTATTGTCTTCCAATATCTGGAGGCACATATTTTGTCGGATCACAATTAATAGTAGTATGGAATAACAAGTGGCCGCTTTATGTAGTTACAGGAAATGTGGATATATATATATTTGATCAATTCAATACACGAGATCCTGTAGCTAGATATCTCAGTGTGGAAAATGGAGATGGAACCTATGGAATCACCCTTGAAAACTCACTTTTCAAATACTCAAACACCACTGACTCAACTTTGGAGGATAAAAGAACGTTTGTGCTAGAAATTGTGCCTAATGGATCAACGCCATCGTCCCCTTCTGGCCCTGTGTTTAACGTAATTCGACCGTCTTTTACTTCAACAAGCACACTTTCGAAAACGACTTCTTCTTCTTCTTCTTCCTCCAGCAAAACCACCAGTACCGGGACGCGGACTTTTAGTAGTACAATGTCAATTTCGAGTACTAGTGATGCTGAAAGTACTGAGAGTAGCTCTACCACAATCCCCATCGGACCAGGATCGAAATCCTTGAGTACAGCCGCGATTGTAGCCATTGCTCTTGGATCGGTCTTGTTTTTACTGCTTATTCTACTACTTTTACTCTTTATGCGCAGAAGAAGGAAAAGAGAACGGATGGCAGAAAAACAAGTCAGTAATGACGATGGTGTATTCGATGAATATGACGCACTTGAAGATTCTAATGCCGATATGGACGGCAGCGCCATAACCGCAGGCCTATCAGGCAAAATTGTCACCGACACCAAAAATGAAGACTTTTCCACGTTTGGGGGCAGTCCTCCCTTCCAAGATCCCAAGGTAGTAGCAGGTGTCTATGGCGACTACGAGCTTCCATCCATAATGAGCTCCCCGATGGTATTTGCAGGCCCTCAAAGATCTACAAGAACCAATTCCCAGGGCTCAAATAAATCCAATTTTGCTGGAGGTGGGCCAACTAAAATGGGCAGCCCCGGTTCTGGATTTGTATTAGATCGACCAAACCATTCTACCTCTTTTACTGAACTTGATGCTAGGATTGTTGGAAAAGGATTCCGTGATGCACTGGACAAAGCTCCCGAAAACGATCTAATTAAATCAGACGAGGAAGACGGACAAGGTGGCGATAATTCTACACCCGAACACGAAAACTGGCGGGAAACTATTGCCCATGATAGAATGCAGCGTGCCCTAGAGCAAGACAAGTCGATCAAAGTAGTGGATCTGCATCATAAAGCCACTCCGTTTTCCACCGCCGGTCTTCAGTCCACAAAGTTTTCTGTGAAATCTGATAAACCCTTGTCCACAACGTCCTTAAGTTCCCCCGACCCCGATGCCCCGTCAGACAGTACTGATAAGACCGAACCCGATACATAGTAGATCGGCCTTGCCATCTCTCTGCAACCTGTTTGTTAGATTTTCTTTTATATTCTGCATTTGTATTTTGAGTGTTACTTTTCTTTTATGATCTAATGCTATATAGCCTCGTTTTGTTTTGGCGAACTGCATTGCCAGCAAGTAATAATGATAAATGTTTGTATTTACGCAGACTGGCATTGATAGACCTGGGATGGTAAAAAAAGCAACACTGGGTGGCACACTGACACCAAAACTGTGTCAGTTTGGGACACTCCATACTGTCCAAGCAAGTATATTGATGTGGAAACAGTATTTTTTCTGCTTCATGTTCGCTCTAAAACTTGTATGTCAACGCTACATTCACCTTTTCCCTTCTTACCATCGAATCATACAGACACATTTGAGTTTGCTGCGAATATAAAAAGTTAGCTAAATGACAAGAATCATTTTACTTTACCTCGTTTTCACGTGCCAGTCTTTGTAGTATTTGTTTTATTCCTATTTAATAGATGAACATGAAATTAAAATAGAAACAAGTAAAGCTATCAATTTCACACTTAATTACGAAACAGAAAATCAAACTCAATTCATCCTAGAAAAATGGGGGGGGGGAAGGAATGTAGACAGCCTGAAAGCGCTGCCTATCCCCGTGTTTATCTCTGCATGTGTATCTGTGCTTTTGGATTCCTTTTTTTTTTACTCGAATTAGAAAAAGAACGGTTTCACATTTTCCAGGTTTTTTATTTTTATTTTACTATGTTTTTTTAAATTCTAAACGTGTTGGCTGGAGTATGTATTATAAAAACCCCTCTTCCCCGTTTACTAGTTCATTTTATCAACACTTATCTCTTTTTAAAGTTTTAAATACATAGTAAACAACTTTTAATATATACTCGCAGACGTATATATATGCTTGATATTCTTTTATAAATTACTTTTATACAACTGTCTGTTTGACTTTGAACGCAAAAATGTCGATGAAAGCTATTTATGTCGAGAAACTGCTAACCCACCCGGACCAAATGGTGGTTAAACGCATTCCGATCCCAGAACCACAGGCCGGAGAAATACTCGTTAAAATCGAAGCTGCTGGTGCCAACTTTTTTGATATCCTCATAGTAAGTCACCCAACTCCCCTGCTCTATTGTTACATGCACAGTACCAATTTAGAATAATAAAATACAAATAACATAACACGTAAATAGATACAGGGAAAATATCAAGTAAAGCCAAAACTTCCGTTCATTCCAGGCAGTGAGTTTGCCGGAACTGTGGTCAGGTCAAATGATCCAAAATCTAGCTTTAAGCCTGGTGATCGAGTATTTGGAAGCACTACCACCGGAGCGTATGCTGAATACACTAGCATAGCGAGCGACAGACTGTTTTTGATACCAGAAAACCTTAACTTTGAGGAAGCATGTGGAATTTATGTCACACTTCCCACCAGCTATGCTGCATTGAAGGTCCGCGCAGACATAAAGGCCGGGGATGTAGTTTTGGTTCTTGCTGCAGCCGGAGGAGTTGGAATTGCGGCAGTACAAATAGCAAAGGCCTTTGGTGCCACTGTTATCAGTGCAGTGGGCTCTGAAGAAAAGTTTGACATTTGCAGAAAGGCCGGCTCTGATTATGTAATAAACTACAGTAACAAGAACTGGACCCAAGAGGTTCTCTCGATTACAAAAGGAAAGGGTGCAGATATTATCTATGACCCAGTCGGAAGAATAGGGGAATCACTCAAATGTATCGCCTGGAACGGTCGAGCATTGGTTATAGGCTATGCAGGAGGTGCTATTGAAAACTTGATGACAAATCGCGTGCTTCTAAAAAACGTCAGCGTTGTTGGCGTGCACTGGGGAGCATACTACCTTAACGAAAAAGAAACAGTTCCAAAGGTTTGGGAGGGTATCTTTGACCTAATTTCCAAAGGTCTGCTGAAACCGATAGTCTACCAACCTGTATTCAACTCCCTTGAACAGACAAATGAGGCACTGAATACGATTGCTTCCAGAAAGACATTTGGAAAAGTTGTTGTAAAACCTGGTAACTCTACCGAAAGCAAGCTATAGGCTTTTTTTTTCTCTTTTACGTTTATCCCAGACGTATTAAAAGTAAAATTAAATAAATAAATGGAATATTTGGCAGTACTTTAATTAGTTTTGTCATTAACGATGTTTGCTCTTGGAGCTATAACGCTTGTGCACCAAATGTAGAGTTATGTACAAATTTATATTACAAAACACCTGTCCAAAAGAAAAAGCACATTAGTGAAACAAAAAAATAGCTACCCTTAACTTCTAAACGATTTGTAAATGAAACAGCAACATCAACATCCTTAATGTTTGTATCTATCAGCCTTCCATTTGTGCTTATCTCTGATGCAGGCAAATCGGTGTTTTTTGAAATAAAGTCTAGATAATACCCTGCTCTTGTGTAATAACCCACACCGTTTGGATCTGCGCACTGGTATGTTTCACCATCCACCGTGTCTCCAAAACTTGTGACGCCAACAAGCCTCAAATTATCATAATTGTTCTGTTTATTGCTATTGAGCGGATCATCTTCTGTAGCTAATAATGGACCTCCTGAATCTCCAAAACAGGTATCTTTGCCCTTGTATGTTGGGCAGCAGATCTGGCCCGAGTTATTATCGGTAAAATTGTTCCACGGAAGTTTACACTGTGAAGAATCGCCTGTTTTTAGTACTACACCACGCATTGTGTTTGGTATAACAAGACTATTATTTGCTGTCACACCCCATCCCACGGCCAACAAGTTGAGATTGTTTGATATCTCGGCTGATGCTATTTTTATTGGTTTAACTGTAGACGAAAACTCAACCGGGTTTGCCAGCTTAATTAGTGCAATATCGTTTTCATAGTCAAATAAATTCAACTCTGGATGAACTACAACAGCGCTAGCACTTGCAATAGACATGCTCGCTTTACTTGGAGAGCCATATCCAATTGTAATCATTGACGGATCGGCAACCACATAGTTTATTTCGTTTTTGAGCATGGGTCGTTTGTAAAGCATTCTTTTATTGTTAGGCATTAACCCATTTACTAGAAAATCGGTTCTGTTTAGCTCCCCTTTTCTATCTCCATCAACAATAACAAGACAGTGTGCCGCAGTAAGTATCCAGTCCTTGGATATTATAGAACCTCCGCACATTGCTACATTCTTTTTGTTGTATTTTAGCTTGATCAAAACTGAGAATGGATAATTGTTATCTTGTATTGTTACTCCTCCCACTATTCTCGAGTTTCCGTTGTTCGTGGTATCTCCTTTACTCCCCATGAAGAGACTTATAAATATCAATAGTGCTAGATACAGTTTCATTGTGGGTTGGCTTATTTTATATACAATATGCTACAGTTTTTAAAAAATAAAGATAATATTAATAACAACAATAATAATAAAACTAGCAAGTACACATGAATATATATCCTTTTTGGTTAAGCTGTCTACATAAAAACATTTGTCTTTATATAAAGTATACATCACGCCTATCCCACAGTAGGCCAGCTTCACTACTGAGTCGGTTCTATTCACTCTGGCTACTTTCCAAAAGATACATGTAGAGAAAACCGCATTATTTTTCACGACTTTCAAAGTTAGTTTCTCCACACTTTGGAGAGAAATCTCCTACAGCCCGAGCCCCGTTCTAAAAGGCAAAACGGGAAACAGCCATAGGCTGGACAAAAAACCTCTCCAACTCTTTCTAGATTCCCCGTTTTTATCCTCTAAACTCGCTCACTCCTCTCCTTTTCTCTGAGCTTTGTTAGAACAGTTCGAACTTTTCTGAAGCGCACAAAAGTCCAGAATTTTTCTTTACAAAAGCTAAAAAAAATCCAAACTCTGGCTGTTCCACCCACTTAACGCGAAATATTAATTTTTTACAAAGCCCAGATCCTGTATACACACACTCTCCTCTTTTATGACTACTACCGAGGGTTATGCAAAAAGCTAAAGGATCAATCGGTATGTCCTAGAACAAAGATTTAGAACTTTACCCCTTCACACTTCCAGTACAAGGCCACAACTTTTTTTTTAGCTAGTAGTACATACAAAATAGAAAAACTAAACGGTCTCGGTGCTAGCCTAGCCCATGAGGCTCTGATTTTTCTACCATTTATAATCATTTTTATCATTAATATTATATTTTTTAAAAGTGCGAATTCTTTGAGTGTTGAAAAAAAGTAAAGGACCAAAAAATGTCAACTTCAATACACAAGACACATTTTATAAAATAAAAAAATAATCATATAGCTAAACCACAAGCTGGGGTCGTTTTCAGGACAAGTTTTAGCCACTACCAAACTATTGCGTAAAAAGGTTAATTTTTATTTTCACCTGCATAATGCGTTTAGATTCTTTCCAACATACAGTTAGTATGTATCCACAACAGGAAAAAAGGGAGAACGATTTGTTGGAGATACACATACTGGCAACAGGATTAGCTACTTCGAGTTCCTGGCTCAGCTGTGTAATTTCATAAAAACACTACACTACTTTATTATTATCTTACACAAACTCTATTTCTTGTAAACAAGAATCAATATTAACTATCCTGCTAACCATCCGAAAAAGTATCAAAATCAAAATGTCAGCAAACGTGCTACTTTGGTAATTTGTATGATGATGATGATGATGATGTAAAACAGTCTATCTCGGCGGTAAATGTATTTTTGTGGTATTAAATAAATTGAACTTGGGACAAAAGATCCGCGTACAACTGACCGAGCCATTGGGCGTACACCAGCATCTGTTACATGTATGTATTGGGTGTCTGAATGTTGCGTGACCGTTGTGTTTCCTTACACACCGCAAATACGCCTCGGTCGGATTTGATTCTGTACCCTTGTTTACCTGCTGCGTATCGTTACTCGTTTTTGTGTTTGACAGATCGTATGATTTGACACTATCTTCTCTCGTAGAATTATTGTTCTTTGAATGGCTGATTTCACGAGGTTTCTTTTCGCCTACAATTCCTGTTGAGTATGCCATTACTATTAGTACAAGTGTCGCTATAAAAAACACCACCACGTTGCAGTGGTAAAGTCGACCCGACATGATTAGTGCAAGAGTGTGTTGCAAATGTGTTTATCGCTTTTTCGCTTTTTTTGAAGGGAAGGTGAACTTTTTCTAGGGTTTATGCACTTTTGAAAGTTATAGTTTAATCGCCATTTATTTTAGTTCTGGAAAAATAAAAGCTTTTATATTAAAGTTTTATTCTGTCAGCAAAAAATATATGTGTAACAAATGAGCATAATGGATAAAAACTATGCTTGTTGTTTCTAGGTATCCATTTTGGAATAAAAGAGGATCAGCACAGTAATTGTGAATAGTGCTGAGCTTCTTTTTGCGGGTTAAATTATCAAACAATTGCTTTTGTTATTTCCGGCTGCCCATTATGATTACCACTATGAAGCACCAAAAAATGAAAAAAAATCCAGAATACCCAGCCCCTTTCCAATGGCAGTGAAGCCCGAAAACAGGAGACTTACGCAAGAGGTTTTGCTTGGGTTGACTTTGGGCACAGTGCAAATATCCCCTTCTTGCTGGAAGTTATATTTGCTATAAGCCGGGTCTGCGTTTATTCCATATCTCAGTACATTTTTGGCTCCACAGGCAATAATCTAGCACCATGATATTTATAGTATAAAAATAGCCTTAATATAGTTTAGACCCATTTTTTTGGTGCTACAGAGGTTCAATTGTAGCTCCTTAAAGAATAAATTGTGTACAATTGTTACAATAATTGCTGATTAAAACAGTGTTATTACGCATTTTCCTGGTGCATTTTTCTTAATCGTAGACTAAAATGGTACCAAACGCCCCTACATTCTCTCTTTTTTTACATGTGAATAGCCATTATCCAGCTCACCTGAAATGGCTTTTGTGTTTTAATAGCTATTAGGGAAACAATGCAATCCAAAAAAGTCTTTATGGTAGGTATTAGGATACTAGATCGCCACAATTAATGAATAAATTAACAGCTAAACCAACAAACAGGTGGCTAATAAAACAATTAAAACAGATTTATTCTTGTAGTTGGTACTCTGAGTCTCTCCCTCCCTTTGGCTAGGGTATATGTTAGTTTCTTTTTTTCTTCCTGTGTAAGTAACACACTTTCAGAGTTGGTACGACATGCACTACTAAATCAACAAAAATTGCGCATTAAAAGTAAACGCTGGTATATTTTACTAGTTCAACAGCAGTGTTGGTGCCAACTTTTTTTTCTAGCACAAAGTTTTTCTTCTGGTATCCATTTCCATGGTTACTACTCTCATTTTTATTACTTATACCTTTTTTTTTTTGAATAGAAAGGTATGAGAACGTATGTCTATAACGTAATTATTAAGAGAATGACGATGAAGGTGTATAATCAGTACATAAATAACCATATTTCTAGAATTGCGGGCTTCTCCATGTTAGTAATATGATGTATATATATGCAGTTTGGGGAGGGCCCACCCAGTCTTCGGAGTACCAATATCAATTTTACAAAAATAGTTGTATGAGCCAAACTAGAAATGGCTAACCCTCTTACTCCACATAAGTTTTAATGAACAAATTTATTAAGGGGTCAAAATTGCGAGAGCTAGAACCGCTTATATTCTGTCGGATTGAATCAACCACTGAAGAGGGGGTGTCTAAGCTCAGAAATCAAAGATTCTAGAAATAAAAACAAATGATCATCCAGCGTGGTTGAGGACTATTGAACGGATGGAGATTGGGCATTTTTTGATATTTTCTAAAATACATTTGCAGCCTCATATACTCCGGTTAATAAAGCAATGAGCTAAGTAATAGTAGTTGCAACTCCAACTTCAATCCCAAAGAAAATTGAAATAAATACAGCGAAAAGAGCATATTAAACTTGCCGTTCTATTCCTTCAACCTCAACACAAAGTAGTCGCTTATAGTTTTGTTTGTACAAATGTTGTAAATACTGTTATTGTATCTCAATCGATTGTTGTTAATAATTAATCTGCTAATATCTAAAGTGTTTCATACACACAAAAAATGAACAAGTTTCAAAGAATACCCACAGATCCTGATTCAAGTGATTTCACGGACCTTGGATCGCCAACCTCATCGGATGCTTGCAAAATAGGAATTAGCTATGCAAGCGAAAATAGTAGCCCAGAGGAACTAGCAACGCTTAGGTTTAACAATCAGCGTTTAATACCAAAGAGGTCAAAAAGAGCAAACGAGATTATACTGAACTACGAAGCTCAAAGCCCAAACAATGCCGCCACTAAAAATATGAAAAGTCAAAAAAAGTTTGATAATGTTCCGATATCTGGTACGTTTTCCAACCAGAATACCCAAAGTGGTACAGGAGTCAGCAATGCTAGTGCGGGAACCAAGTACGATATAATGAATACAAGCTGTAGCTCTTCAGACGACTCGGGTCAATTTAGCAACAGCGCTCTGATTTCGTTTGTGGAGCAAGGGTCGCATACATTATTCGATAGCTATAGTAAAGCAAGCGTGTTACCAAACGATTCTGGTGACAAGCACAACTCTGTGTATTCTAAAATCAAGGTCGATCCCTTTGACACACCGCTCCTATTCCCAGAAGTGGCGCAAGAAAAGAAAGGACATAACTACGAAGACACCTTCAGTAAAGCCAAAGGATTTAATTGGTTAGGCATAAAGGTAGGGGATGGAGTCCCAGGAAAAGCCAGCTTTTTAGATTATTTCGGTAGGCCGGAAAAGCCAAATCATGTAATACATAGTCCCATATGTAACGATTTGGGGTGCTCTCAATGTGCAATATATAGAGGCGATTCCACAGCATATTACCAAGGAAATACTATGAACAATGATTCATCTGGCCGTGATCTTTCAAAAAAAGGCGACGCTCCGGGTTTGCAAGAAAACACCGGACTTTTTCCAGGATTTTTGAAAAGGAAATTATGGGGAGAAAAGTTGAAAACACTATCGAATAAAACAAAGCTTCTTCCCAAGAGGTTTTCAAGCTTTGGGTTTGGTGAAAAGCCTCGGTTGATGGGCAGTGATAGACATGGTGACGGTACGCCTACTGAGAGCAGAAAGAAGATTGGAAAAAAAATTGTGTTTATAAACTTTTTGCTTCAAGTTTTAACTACCAGTCTGTTTCTCTTCAACCTGATTAACATTTCAAACAAGATTGAGTTGGATAGTGTTCTGAGGTTGCGAAATAAGGCAATCTGGATACCATCTTTTACCCCGCCAGTATTTTTTGCTGTTTTTGGTTTGACACACTTGTCAGCTGGGCGTTTTGG
>LSSK01000483.1:0-17418 GCA_001969505.1 Zancudomyces culisetae | reverse complement strand
GACAGTGGCATCGAGATCGACTTTGCCGGCAGTCAACCAAGATAAAGGGCCGTCCATACCAGCGTTGAATAGAGAAATGTCGAGGTTGTGTAGCAGCAGCTCAGTGGTTGAGTGGTCGGCAAAGGGCAAAGTGGAGGGAGAAGAAAGAGTAGGAGAGGAAGGAGAAGAAGAGGGGGAAGGAGAAGGAGAGCGCAGTTGTTTGACGCTAAACAAACAGTTGTCATAAGTTCCAACAGCAGAATAGGCAGACAAAAGATCGTAGAACAGCCAGCGTTGGCGTAGACGAGGCATAGAGGCAGAGTGGATGGCAAAGGGAATGGGGCGAAAGTCGGGGTACAGAATCGAACCCGACAAATCTTCGATGTGGAAATTCTCAAAGTCAAACCAACCTGGACGATGAGACGCGCGCTCGGCAGCAGGGTTGTAGTCGGGAACGTCGTAAGGCAAGTGTCTGACATCAATGACGCCAGTCACGCCGCGAAATACACAGCTTTTGACAATACCTTTGCCGTCCAGCCAACGCACAAGAGACAGCTCGACTTCAGCGCGTTCAATCTTGCCAGAATAATAGGCAAAGTCAGCGTTGGAATTAGAGTTGGAATTAGAGTTAGAGTTAGAGTTGGTGGCATGTTGAGGTCCACATTCAACAGAAATGTTGTTGAGGCGAATGCAACCTTTGCTCCATTTCGGCACAATTGCACTTTCTATGCTGATGCTGATTCCCATATACTTTGTCAGTTGCCGACTCACCACATCAGCAATTGCTCCTTCAAACTGTAGCTGGTTTAGAATAAACAGTACTACCGACACAAACGTTGTTGTTCCTACCAGAATCCACACTGCGTTGCTCAACACCACCCACCAGCCAATTGCAAACACATCGTCCAGCGTCCACGGCTTGCCCGACCCATTGCTGCCCCGTAGTACGTAGTGCAGATGCACCAGCGCCCGTCGCCCTTTGCTGCTTGCCCGCTGTAGTTCTTGTTTCTTTTGTGCTTGTGTTTTTTTCTTTGTGAATTCGTGCTTTAGTTTTTCTGTTTCTTTTAATATCCGTTTTTTGAGCTCTTTTGCCCGTGTAGAGTATTGATATTTGTGGTAGTTACTGTTGTTGTTGTTGTTGCTTTTATTTAACTTTATTCCCCGTCTCATGAACTTTCTGGCTGTGGCCTTGCTATTCACTACTGTTCCGAGTCGGTATTCATCTGTTTTTCCTGGTCTTTGGATTTTCAGGTGCGCTTTTGTTGGCGCCAAGATTCTATTAATCTCCGACCCCAGCTGTTGTTTTGTTCCAAACCACTGTGCTGTTTCTATACTTCGATTTGTTGTTTGTGTAAAATTTCTATGACCACCAGCTACTTTGCTACCTCCAAGCCCAAACCCAAGTCCTACCCCTACCCCTACCCTATTTCCATATCGAACCACAACTCGTATTTTGATTTTTAAGCAAGGTCCAAGCATTCTACTTGTGTTCATTTTATTTTTTCCCTTTTTTCTTTCACTTGTTTTTTATTATTATCCAAAGTCGGTATTGATTCTATCCATTATTTTACTTTTTCTTTTTGTATATACATATATATATATATATTATGTGCCGAGTACTATTATTAACCCGCTGATAATTGCTCTGGATATCCAATTATTGAACTAAATATATTTATTAATTCTTGTATTCTCCGTTCTTGTAATGTCAATAATAATCTAGCAATTTCTTGTTCAATCTTCTGTTTCTTTTTTCACATTTTATCCAGATTCCTTTCAGAACCATGATCTTAACTGTGAACAAAAAAAAAATACAAAAAAAAATACAAATTATAAAACAACTCTGTATCGGAAATAATCAGAAATCAACTACATTTATTTCTACTTTTACAATTATCTACATGTATATATATTTTTTATTTTTTTTATTTTTTTTTTCCAAAATTAGTCTTCACTACAATCTATACTTGGTATTTGTTTCTCCGTTCTTTTATCTCCCTCCCCCTCCCGCTCCCCCTCCCCCAAACCCCCAAAAAAATACTATTCGATTCCTATTTTTTCAAAGTTTCTTGTACTCCCTTTTTATTGGTTGATTGTGATTTATTGATTGTTTTTGGTACCCGCAAATCTATTACCAATTTTCCAAAAAAAAAAAATTTTTTATCTGTTTTTATTTTTAATATTTTACTGTATGTCAATCTCAATTTTCCGCCAGTTTTAAATAATACCCAAAAAAAAAATAACAAAATACCCCCCCCAGAAAAAATGAGATCAAAATAATTCTATAATACTACACACATCCTGGACAATTATGCAACACATCATGCACAAAAATATCACATTCTAAACAATACACATTGTGGCAGTCCGAACACTTGTATACCTCTTGTCCCAGCACCAAATCCATGCTACAGCCAAAACACGGCTTGTTATTATCTCCATCATCCAGTTTCTGCTCATCATCATCACCACCATCATCATCCTCTTTATTATTGGAACTATTTGGTTTTGCCACAACAAAGGGTTTGATGGGAAACAGGTGGTGATATGACCGAGATAAATGTGGACTGGCAATTAATGACAATCCACAGACTCCGCATATGGTTGGAAGTGAACAGACTTTACATTTACACCGAGGACATTGATACCCAGAAACAGACAGTTTATGATGACACAAACAAAAAGTGGGACACTCATCATTGATTCGAGTGGCAAATCCCATAACAACCAACTCATTACCTTCCGCAAATCCCGAATTGTTGGACGATGCACTGGTTGGTGGCGGTGGAATGCATCCAAACACCAAATCTCTAAAATGTCCCTCATTAATAGCAACCGAAAACGTCCCGTTGGTCAGCTCACATATCTTCTTAAACATAAATACCTCTGCAACAAGCTCAATAATACTCACACGGACTGTCTTTTGCACCAGCTGTTCAATCGTCTGCTCAATATCCCCAGGATCCGTGCTCGTCAACGAACCCAACAGACACAGTATCTCGCGTGACCCGTGGATTGGCGTACGTGTTAGTGACGATGTGGCCAGCTGCAGTGCGTTTTGCAGTGAAATTGTACCGCTTGAATCGCGGTTCTTCTTGTTTTTGATTGCTCGTATATGATCCAGTGGATTGCCTATTTATTGGAAGAGGAGGAGGAGGAGAGGAGAGAAAGGTTATTCCATCGTGTTTTTTTTTCCGCTAGTTTTTAGTTTGCAACTACCACAAAGAGTTGTAAAAAAAAATTATACTTTTAAATCAAGCAATGAATACTTTACTTCCTAATTCTGATATTTTTTCGGCTAGTCCATCCCGAGTTATTATGATTCCTATTTGACTCAGTGGATTCTGATCAAAATATTCCATTATAAACGCTTCAAGTGTCTGAAATATCAGCTCTAGCCTGCTAGGCCTCAAATCCTTCTCTGTAGTATTTATCGAACAATCCACAACTATATACGTATACCTGATCAATCCTCGCTGTATAGGAACAGTTTCTCCTCGATCCCTATTTCATATTTCCATGTTTTCATGTTTCCATGTTTTTATATTACTGTTGCATCACTGCCGCTACTATTTGGAAATTCAATTTGAAAAAGATAATATATATATCGTTGTACCTTTTTCGTTTCATACGATTATGAAAAGATGCCACAGCACTCTGCAAGCTTCCATTCTCGTCTTCTTGCAGCGCATCCCAAGATCGCTTATATTCCTCTTCCCAAGTGTATGCAACCTGGTCGTTCACGTCATCATCTATTAGATCTGCCTGTTTTTTGTTCTTTTCTTTTTCCATTTCCACCAATATCTAGTATTTATATTGTTAATTTATATTGTTTCTACAGTTGCGTTTTTAGTAATTTATGCACCAGCTTGATTTTATTTTATTTTATTTTTTAATGCTTTTTATATTTGATTACATATTAACACTATAATTAATTTAAATACAGCAAACGGGTAAAATAATTAAAATTAAGAGTCTGGAAAAAAAAAACTGTAAATACGTAATGGAAAATTCTAATGGATTTTTTTGTTTACAGAGCTTAATTAATATTAACTATAATTTTTATTTTTATTTTTATTTAGCTTTTATTAGTTACTTGGATATTGTCTTGTTTAAATAGTTAGGAGCTGGAAATATAAAAATTAGCAAACAAGTCGGAATAGAGAATTTCAACTCTTGTACAAGAGAAAATAAAAAAACTACGATACAAAATTCGAACAACAATCTTTGAAACAGTGAAGCTAACGACTACTATCCAAACTCAAAAATGGTACTAGAAGCAACGGTTTTAATGTAACGACTATTCTTTTATTTTATTGTGTTTTATTTTAAACATTCAGATCGGTAAGGAGCTAAATATGACCTTCTTTTTTAACAGCTCATTCATGTGAATAAATAGAATCGATAATTCTGAATATTCAAGAAATGGGGATTATAGCCCCACAAGATTTCAGGCCCAAATAGATGCAGTACATTTTCTGTTTAATGCAAAGACCCAAGATAATCCAGAGAGTACTGTCGGAGTAATGGCACATGGAGGAGAAAAGTAAGTTTGTGATTTATATAAATTTGGAACTGCTCTATACTGAATATATCTCCATAATACGAAATAGCCCAGAGGTGCTGGTAACATTAACCAACGATACAGGAGGACTGTTAAAAGGATTGCATCGGCTAAAAGTAGGTGGGGATGAACACTTTGAAGCATCTATTCAAGTGGCACAATTGGTGCTAAAACATCGGGCAAACAAGAATCAGCGTCAACGAATCGTAATATTTGCGGCAAGCCCAATTGGTTCACAAACAAAAGATCTCGTCAAGCTGGCTAAAAAGCTAAAGAAAAACAATGTTTCAGTGGATGTGATTAACTTTGGAGAATATGCGAAAAACGAGGAAAAGTTACAAGAGTTTGTCAATACCGTCGATGCGGGTGGTTCTTCGACATTGTTGACACTTCCACCAGGACCACAGTTGCTGAGCGATCAAATTAGACAGTCACCAATGTTTGGGGGAATGGGAGGTCTTGGTGATGAGTTTGGTATGGACGGAGATATGGATCCAGAATTGGCTTTGGTATGTCATTTCCTTGATTATACTTTATCTCGATACCTCATTGATTTGGATAATACTAAACAAGTTTTAAATTACCAAAATAAAATTAAAAAAAATAGGCACTGAAAATGTCACTGGAGGAAGAAATGGCCAGGCAGAGAGCAGTTGCATCCAAGGATACAGGAACCAGCCAGGCTCCAAAGGCAGGTGAAGCAGCCGAAGTTACCATGGCTGAGCCAGATAGCCATGAAGCAGGCGAAATCGAAGACATGGATATGCTGGACGAAGAGGAGCAGATTCGACGAGCTATTCAGTTGAGTTTGCAGGAAAACGAGCAACCACAGGAGCAGACCACGGCCGGAGATGATTCAGAGCTGGTGTCTTCACTGCTAGAGTCACTTCCTGGAGTTGATACATCGGATCCATCGCTTCAAAAGGCGCTTGAGGATATGAAAGATGGCAAGAAAAGCGAAAAGAAGTGATTTTTCGTAATTTTGGTTTATTTTAGCGATTTTTGTTTATTTTGGCGATTTTTTTTTTACACACTTTACAATTGGGTAAATATTAAATATAATTCAAATTTCATGGTAAAAAAAAATACGAAATGGTTTATTGTTGATATTTATTGTTCTTGCTTTGTATATATTTATTTTAATTTTTATCAAGTTGGACTGGGGAAAAGGGATTGTAACATATATTCAAGATCAACAAACTTGTAAAATTACACAAATTTGAACGAGAACAAGGATAAGACATACCAAGAATACACTGTACTTTGTTCGATACATCTTGTATTGTCTTGGACAGACAACGTGTAATAAGGCAACCAAAAAAAAAAAGCAAACAATTGTAATAATAGTAGTAGAGTAAAAAACTTGGATAATTCTACGTTTTTTTTGTTTTTGTTATTGTTTTTGTTTTTCAAAGACGACATTGTAAACAGATGAGCGAAAATAAAGAATAAAAAACACCGATCTAATCGAGAATAACGAGACGGTATAACGACAAGATATACTTGTGTAAGGGAAAATCAATAATGCTCGAAACAACCGGCAAAATAAGAATGGAAAACAAGGCAGATCAGACAAAACCAAAAGTTGATTTGGATAGGGAATTGGCGTATATTGTGCTAAAAAAGTACATTAGCCAAATGATACTAGAAACGACAAAATACGAGCGAATCCAAAAAAGCGCACTAGAGGTGTTTGCTGCAGTGGTTTCTACCTATTTATACACAATCTGTCAGGCACTTGTTGCCCATTCTCTGCACGGGAATCGAACACAACCGGGGATTTTGGATGTACAAGGGTTGGCGGATTATGGGTTGATTGATTTGGAGAGGTTGCAGACTTGGTTTATGCAATTTGAGGACGAATTCAAAGAAAGTCAGCCTTTGATTGAGGCGAAAATCGAGAGCGAAAATAAAGAAGAAATATCCGGAGAAGAGACAACTGAGACAGTTGAGGAACTAGATAAGCAACAAGAAGAGCATTCTTCGTATGGCTATGATAGTAGTGAACATATGAATGATGGCGATTTAGATGGTGGGGTTGATTCAAAGGTGCCAGAACTAGAGCAGCAAGAATCGGAATCAAGTACCAATATTTATCGAGACTTGTATGGTACAAACACACAAGACGACTGGGTGAAAAAGTTGTACGAAGCAAAGAATAGATATCTGGAGAGGCAGGGTAAAGAGCAACCAGAAAGTGCGGTGGTCAGCACAGATGCAACAGCGCCGATTGCAAGAGTAGAGCGTATGGTGACGACAATTAAAGTGGCAGACAAGCAGCTGGAGCCATTTCTTGTTGCATCGGAAGATTTTGATAGTTCTGGACTTTTGATATCTGATTTGGAATTTGAGCCTTGGGGCGATAAAAATAAAAGAAACGGAGGTAAACGAAAATTTGAACAGATTGAAGGAACAGAAAAACAAGGAGAAAAGGAAAACGGTGGTATCGAAAGTATAAACAGCGGAAAAGGTACAACGATACCGCTGGATGAGTTGAGTACCAGTGACATTTATTGGACTCGATTTGTAAACAAGGTATCCAACAACATAATAAACAAACTGGCAGATTTTGTAAGCAAGGAAAACTTTAAACCGGTAAACAGTCATTTGGCGGAGAGTAGCGGAGGCGAGATAAAGCTAGATATTTCACAAAACATAAACGAGAGTGTAAAAATGTATTTAGTTTCGCAAGGATTAGGGGAGGAAAACATCTTGCCGCCAGAATCGATGTTTTTGGGTAGCAGGTTTAGCCAGCACAAACAGAGTGATTTTGTAGAACTGTTGATGAATGGGTGGGCAGAATACAAAAACAACACAGCACAGGAGGATGAGTTTAACCAGGTTGATTATAAGAACAAAGGAAAATCAAAGGGCAAAGGAAAAGAAAAAGGAAAAGATCAAGACAAACTGCAACGGGAAGGTGAGGAAGCGAATGAAGCAGGAGGAAGAGATAGTTTGGAGGATGATTTGACAAACATTCCACTAACTGACATGTTACAAAAGTATGATTACGCAGGAGGAGTGGATTGTAATGGAGCATATCAAAAATGGCTGGAAATCGAGTCGATGATTATAAACAATACGTACGACTTTTTGCCAGTCAGTCGACATGGCAGTGGAAAATACCAATATCAATCACAAGCGCATCATTTTGGCGGGGGTGGTAGGTCGTCGTATGATTTTGACACATTTTCATCCGAAAAGAGCTTTAGCAATGCAAGCAGTTCCCGGCTTGCGGGTGGGTCACGGCCGCAGAAACTCAAGTTAAAAATCCGGAACGTGTCGAGTAGCCGTAAGGGAGGGAACAACCCATCACCGACAACACCAATGACGTCATCAGCAGCAGATGATCGACAGGCGGGTCAACTGCTTGACGGGTATGGGATGGCGGACCAGCACAGCGAGAGTCGAGCTAAGGCTAGGGCGGACGAGTTTATCAAAACGTACGGCTTTGGGCTCGGTTCGATAATGTCGACCAAGCCGAACTTTCCGCAGACTCGGCGTAGAAACATTGATATTCAAAAGCTTTTTGAAAACATTTCTAGTAAATATTGAATAGCTTTTATTATGTATAAAATTAGATGGATTTATTTTATAAAAGTAAAAGGCGAAAAATAATTTAGAATGAATCAACAAGAGTGTCGTTGTTCCAATAGCACAATAGTTTGATTTGGAAATCAGCAAGAGCGACGTTAAACAGTTTGAGTAGCTGAGCTTGGTTTGGATTGAGGGTTTGGCCTTCATCGCAAATAACATAAGGCTGTTCAATGACAACTTTACCCTTTTTCAAACATGTTGGAATGCCCAATTTACGCAGCTGTGGTTCCATGTTTGGTGGGAAAACCTCGTTATCCTCAACAGGATATTTGACCAACTCGCCAGCAGGAAGGTGGACCGATTGGGTAGCTACAACTCCAGCACGAGCATAATCCAACTGATGGTATTGAGAAACCAATTGTTTTATATCTTCAACGCTGCGGTTGGTAAATAGTACGCCGACATCGCCAACCAGTTTTTTGGAAAGTTTGTGCAAGTTGAGTCTGGCTTCATCAGTTGCTGAACTGCCAAAGGCCTTGGCCATGACCTTGTTTCGCCCAAAGAAGAATCGACTATCGTTTAGATCACTGCGTACCTGTTTTAGGTATGCATTTCGCATATTTTCGACAGAGAAGATCCAGATATAGTTGTATTTTCCAATATTTGATTGAATCTATTTTGGTATACATTTTAATTCATTGTTGATAAAGTCGTTATACAATTAAACATATTATAAAACAATGTTCGGGATTTTGTGAATTGAGAATTGAAAACCAGACCAATAAAAGTGTGGAAGACTTGCCTGTTGAATAAGATTTTCTTTATGTTCTCTTCCCTTGACTGTGGCCTTTGTCAAGCTTACTATTAGTATTTAAATTTTAGAATGAGTATTGAATTTGCAATCAATAATAATATTAAGGAATAAAAATGCATGAAAATGGTTTAGTAACTTGCCTACTCGCTGTCTCTTTGATTTTGGCATTTTTATGTATTGGGTTTATGTTTAAGTTTATGTTTACGTTTGATATATCTATACAATTCTATATACACTTGTGAATCAATTATTGTACAAATCTCGACACTATATTTAATCAAAATACAAAATATATATACTAGTTTTATTAGCTAGATCAATCCTATATTTCTTCTATTACAAAATTTTATTATTTAAAACAAAAATCATGGATGAAAAAAAAAATTTTTTTTTTCACTTTATATTGGGATAAATTATAATCACGTTGAATGTATTTAATTGGGTAATACCCAAGTCATAATTTAAAAAAAAAATTTTTTTTTTTACTCTATTTATCGTTCCAAGATTGGAATGGAGTAATATGTAAAAAGAACTGGGATAATGATACAAATATTCAAGACAAATGACTAAATAAAAAATTAAAGTCAAGTAATGGAAAAGCATGAAGGTAGTATACAAATAGGTGGATGAGTAAAGATTTAGTCAATGGGAATGTTTTTCAAGTTGACAGTCTCCAAGTCCTGAGCAACACGTTGTGAACCAGATGGAACAATGCGTTGTAAAGAAATACTGGTAGAACCTTCAGGAACAAGAGATGTACTGAGTCCGTTGACACGTTGGCGGATCAGATTGAAGGTGCTTGCATCAACAAATTCGGATTTTTGAGACCGTTTGGAGTGGATGGATGCAGAGCTGTTGATGTTTGGAAGAGGTTGTTTGTAGGAAGCAGAGGTTTTTGGAGTTGCGTTGATATTTCTTTTGAGTAAAGAACTACGACTCGCTGAAGATTGCAGCCACGACTGAGGCTGTGATCTTAGTTGCGATTGTGGTTGTGACTTTGGCTGAGATAATTGAGAGTTATTGTTGTTAATGTTATTGTTAATGTTGTTGTTGTTGTTATTGTTATTGTTATTGTTAATGTGATAGCGATTACTGCCACGACGATCCAAAGTCAATCGTCTTTGTGAATCGCTGGTAATATTGAAATTCTGTCGAACGTCAGGTGACGGTCGTATTTTAGATCGGACGGAAGCTCGGCCTGGAGGTCGTTCAATCTCGCCTGGAAACACTGATGCATCGTATCGCAAATTGTATCTGTGATCTGGCTGTGCAACTATACTCTCTGCTAAAAAATCAAACAGTTTCTCTGTCTCCTTGACTACGGTCTGATACGACTTGAAAATCTTGGTGTTAAGCTCAAGCTCGGAATTCACACTATTGGTTGATACTTCCTGTCCCTTTGTTTTTTCCTTCTCGTTTTCTCTTTCTCCCTCTCCTTCTTCTTCTATTTGTCTGTTCTGTTCATATTTCTCGCCTAACAACTCTTTTTTTGCTCCAAAATCTTTGCCCTTTTCGATGTCTGGTTCATTTTCTTCTTTTGTAGAATCCGATTCTTCATTGTTGCTGCTTATCCTGTTTAACGATTCATTGATTTCGTTTTCTACCAACAAATCTACTTTTCTTATATCCTCCCCAATATTCCTGTTTCTGCTTCCTCTATTTCCTCCACTATTCCTCCTGCCACTATTGTTTTGCATACCTTTGATTTCATACCCCTTTTCTTCAACCTCTCCAACCATTCTAAACTCATCGACTTTGTTCCCTCGCTCTTGTTCTCGTTCTCGTTCTCGTTCTCGCTCTTGTTCTCGTCGGCTCTCTCTCTTCCTCATCCGTTCCTCAACATGCCAAAAACTGTCGATTTCTGATCGCACATCCAAATCCTCTATTGACTCATACCCCCTCATATTCCGCGATGCATTGTTGATCCACCTACTCATCCACTCGTTTTGCCGCCCACTAATTTGTCGTCCATCCTTTGAATACCGCACGCTCTTCTCTTTACCTCCCGTTATTATCCTGGCTTTTAACCCTACTTTTATTTTTGGTGTTTTCCCCTCTCCTTGCTTTCCCCCTGTCCCTATCTCCGTTTCCCCTGCTCTCACATCTTCTTGTACACTCTTCAACCTCTCTGCCATGCGTCTCATCATCTCTTTATTTCTATCCATCCCCTCTTGTGTCGCTTTTTGACTTTTTATACTTTCGCTCATATTTTCCTTATTTCTTATTCGATTGTTATATAATGTTCTATTCTGTCTATTGATAAGTCACGAGCAGTATTGTATCTATTCTATTTGTCTTATATTGCCCTTTCTTATCTCTGGCCTTTTATTTTGCTTTTTCCATAAGTTGTAATAGCTTTTTGTTTGTTTGTTGTTATTAAAACTCGTATCTCCTCTCTCTCTCTGTTATGTAAATCAAAATATCTGTTATAAAAACACTAGCTAGATCTACGGCATCGCCATGTATAAACCTGTTAACTCTTCAGGCTGTGTTCTGTTTTCTTTGATCTATAACACTACTATTCTTCCTATGTTTTTGCTGGTTTTGTTTTTAGACAGAATAAACTTCCCCCTTTGTCTTTTTTTCTTTTAACTGATATAATATCACCTTTTATAAGTTCCTTGTAAGAACAAGTCTCACTTTACTATCTTTTTGTACTATATTTTCTTATATAATATTTGCTACACCAACTACAAAAGTATAAACAACAATTTTTTCCTCTTTTATTTATCCTTATCATCTTTTATACACTAAAATTTTTATCCTACCATAAAAAAAATTCACGCAGAATTTTAAATAGGAATTAATGATACTAATTGACCAGCATTTTATTTTATTTTACTTGATGCTCAATAGCGTTAATTAAAACTAGTTAATCAAGGTCCATAACATCCCAGCTATTTTTTAAATTCAATACTTTTCCTTGATAAGGTTTTTATGCCCAGTGTTCTTGTAAAAAATCCTTGGGTTTTAAAAATGATACTGTATAAAAATTGCTATATTAACTCATCAATAGCTAAAATTCAACTTTCCCACTATCCATCCATCCATCCATTTCCCCATCCATTTCTCCCATCCATCCATCCATCCATCCATTCATCTATTTCTTTCTTAATTCATCCCCTCCTCCACCCCACTCAGCAAACACTACCCTACATTTTACTTATTCAAATAAATCCCTGAAAGAATGCCCAGTGCACTCAAACTTTGGTATTACCATAAAGTTCATTCTGTTTCTGTATTTCTCAGACTGTAACCTAAACTGCTTTTTTTCATATTACTTGTTAGCAAAATGATACCTTTAATTGTTTTATTTTCATATGCCCAATTGTCCTCTACCCATGAGCAACTCCCTCCATGTTTTGATATTGGGAAATCTATGTTTTCTGGTTAAACTGAGCTAAATTTATAAAACGGGGGAATGTGGGAGTTATTTTAGGTGTTGTCTTCCTCTTTTAGCCTTGAAATCTGGTATGCTACCATTTTCCCTTTTTATAAAAAAAATGGCGTGATTGTTTTTGTTTTTTTTTATGTTGTAATTGATGGTGTAACTTACAGCAATTAATCCAATGTTTATTTGCTGCCATCTCGAAAAATGTGAAAGTTGTGCTAAAATTGTAGTAAAATTATGTGAAAAATTAACTGTTACTAATTCCTGTGACCCCCACTTTGCCATCCCCATCCACCCAATTTCCACATCATGTTGCTTTACATTTACATTTGGTAATAATTTTTTTGTAATTAGGCTCGGTTTACTCAACCATCTTGCCACTAACTCCCAATTACTTTTTATGTGTTCCAGATGACCATTTTCTGATTATCGTTTAGTATCTGTTCTTCCTTTTGCTTTTTTTTTTCTACCAGCATCGCCTGTTTTTTTTTTGTTTCTTTTTCTATCTAGTATTTTCTAATCAAGAATTATCTATATATTCTAGGATATTGCCATAAAAGGAAAATATAAATTAAGGAAACGATATATATGTTTTTTTACAGATTTAGTTTTTCTACTGGCTAAATCCAGGAACAATAAAAATATAACATAAACTTTACTGCAGAAAACTTCTCCCTCCTATTACCTCAGTTTCAAATCCCGAACCTTTTGTATAAAGATTCAAAACAGTACTATTAATAGAATGGTAGATATATAAAGGAAACATTTCTAATAGTTGGGTTCCTACAAGATGTTAGGATAAAACAAGTATTAGTTTATGACCATTTTCCGGACTGCTCATAATATTCCCCCGCCCCCAAAACCTTGACCAACTAAATTAGTTTCAACTCCCTTCCCCTCCTTCCCCCCCCTCCTCTTCCCTCATGTTACACCCGACTTGTCAGCAGTTCTTGTTTTGCTTTTTTTTTAGTTAAGCTGTGTAACTCTTGAAAAAACTGTCTAAAAAAAAAATACACGCAGTTTTCATGGTATATGGCCATAAACGTATAAATGGTTGGTATTTCAACATTTATCTCGTTTGCCTGACCCTATCAACTAAACCACCTGTTATTTTATGGAAATCGGAATATGTGTTTTGTGTCAACTTGAAAAGTGTCACAAGTTTTAAAACAGAACAATGGGTATAAATCATTTTCCCTCGCCCCCTCGCTACTCCTTTCTTACACAGCCCCGCAATCCCGCAAAATTTGTTGAGTCTTTAGGATTAAAACCGGGTGTAAATTGACTAGGCAATGTATATCGAAATACAACATTCAAGACCATATCGCAGTTTTTGTAACCGATATATAGCTGCAGAAATCAGAGTGTGTATTTTAGTACATACATAGACTAGCAAAGCGAAAAGTATGTAAATAGCTTGACTTTACCGAGTTTCATCTCATCCAATGACCAGCGTTTTCAGTAACAGACTACATTAATCTAACCGTAACTTAACAATGAATTTCTCTGCATCAGTTTCTCTATATATTTGTGTTTGTATTTTGACTGCAGGTTGGTTAGTTAGCTAGTTACAACAAATCTTGCACAAGTGAAAAATAAAAAAACATGTGTTACTTTAACCGATTTAAACAATATTCAAAAGTGATATTGCATACATCAAAAAGCCAAAGAAAAGGGCAATAGTACTATGGGATTTGATTAGCAATCTTAATAAAGCTTTTTTTTTATAGTCCCTTTTAGTACTGTCCTAATACCATTTAGTTAGATTAACAATAGTCATTTTTATTTGCTTTAAAGCTTATTTGCCAAAAGGCTAAAAACGCGATATATCGCAAATGTTTGTGTTGGAGTTAAATATACTGATTTGTTCTTCTCTGGCCAATAGAGTGATAGAAAACCCGCTTGAAATACAACCAGCTTTATTTATTTTTCTGAACTGCAAACCAATTGGTATAAATTTCTCATCAGAAAAATATCCCAAATAAACCAAAACCAAAACCAAAACCAAAACCAAATACAATAAACTGTCTCAATTATCAAAACTAAAGGCAAAAAATAAATAAACATTTAGAAATTCATTCAAATGAAAGAGGACATTACCAAACTCATAGGAGATAGAGAATATGGCGAACTGGGTGAAGTTCTATCAAGGCTTGGCCATGAAAACGTAAGAAAGACAATCACAATTTTTGAAAAAAAATTTTTTTTTGAGGGGAATTGCCAAATTGAGCAAATTTTTACAATAGTTTGTAGATATACTCAACGAAAAAAGGAACGAACTAGCAGAGGGTTTGGCAAATGATTTCATTGAGTATCTCCGGGGCATCAGTAGAGGTAATAACAGCTTGTTTCGTTTTATACATATACATGCCTGCGTATAAATCAAAAGACGATACTTGTAAAAGTAATTAACAAGACTATAAACGTATTACTACTAGGAATTAGCAGAGTAACGAATGAGCGGCAGGAATACTACGATGTATACGTGGATTTTTGTGTCTTATTGTAAATCATTCACTATATTAGTGTTTATATACAAAAAAAAATATCGAGTATAACCTGTGGTATAAAATAATGATAGCATACTCGAGAACATAAGCGAGAGACAATCCATTTCCAATCAGGTCGAAAAAATAGTTATCACAGAGGTAAATTGGTGAATCAATCCTCCTTTAGAAATATATAGGTACAAGTAATGACGGCATTTACTTTTTGAAATAGATTGCCGGGATCTCAGGTGAAAAAGCGGCAGAGATAGCTGTAAAAATAATCGAGAGATTTGAGGCGGAAGAAATGTTAGAGCGAGGAATTAGAAACCTGGTGGTATCTATAATGGACTGTATAGATAACGTCAAAAACATACAAGGTGTGGATGGCGAAGAAAGCGGGCAGTGGTTCAAGTCGGAGTGGATTAGACGAGCATGTACAATAAACTGGAAGCCCAGTGAAATATACAACATTGCACAAATGTTCAGTGATATTCGAATGGAAGTAGAAAGCAACGATAGCGTGTGTCAAAAGATAGTAAGTGAGTTTAAAAGAGTAGAAACAGGTCAGTTGGCAGGACTTGTTTACCAAGCCATGTTGATATCAAGAAATGGAAAGCGAGGAAAATGTATATCAAGAATTGTGGAGTATTTCGAGCAGATGGAAATGAGAAAAGCGAGTGAAACTAACAAAATACTGGTAGGAGTACAGGGTACGGTCTTGCTGCACATCATGTTTAGTGCTCAGCAGGACTATAAATGGGGACAAGAGATTGTAAAGTACGCCAAAAACCGAGGGGGAAGTAAAAAAGGTCTTGGTGAAATGTCAGCATTCTTTTTGGCAATACTTCTAAGCTTGGGAACAATTCATCGTTTTAAGGAGCAGATTGACGAAATGATTAAACATAGTATTATGATATCAATCAGGAAAAGGCAAATAGCAAAAGATAGTAATGTAATTTGGGGGAGGCAGTTTCTAGTGAGCGGAAAGAGTGACGTATTGGAGGCAATCAAACTGATATCTACAAGAAGTGAAAGTATAGGGTGGGAAACCAGTATCCAGAGGTTAATCGAGATAATTATTGACTTATTAGAGTATATTAAGGTATCAACATGTATAAAGCTGTATGGAAGGGAGGCAACAAAATGGGCGAGAGATGAATCTATCAAAACAATGAGCCTTATATTTAAGGCCCACAAATTTGCTAGGGCAGAAATACTATCCAAGATGTTTGAAAAAGCTGAAGAATGTCAGGAATATAGTAACTCACTGGTCAAGAAAATTAGTCAACAGGTTATTGAAAAGCCACAGTTGCTAAAGGGGCTAGAGGACATGTACAAAACAAAACTTGAATTGATTATGACACTTCCTGTGGGCTACATGATAGTTAGATCAATATTTGAACAGATGATTTTAACAAAGAACAATCGATATAGTGTATATAATAGTATGATTCTGCTTTTGCGAAAAAACATGTATACCAGAAACGAAGAGTTAAGAAGAATCTCGCTTGATGTAATCTATACATTGCTTGAATTGTTATTTTCAGCTGGTGGAATGGACACACCAGATGCGGAAATGATGGTATTGGAACTACTTGGTTTGGTTAGAAAAAGCACGACACAAAAAATCGAAATATACAGCTATTCCCTACATAAACTTCACCAGCTCATAATTAAATTCTCAGACAATGATAGATTTAAGTATGCCATCGGTGGGATAATAAATTTTGAGTTCAGGAAACTACAGAATTACAAGGTTGAGCAAGAGGGCACGGTACCAATTCCAATAATAATGGGAATTGCGATTCAGCAGGCTTACACGGATGGACTCCAACGGGTCACAGAGTATATAGAGGAACTCGAGGCTTTGAACAACAACAACAGCAGTATACGAACTTCGTGTTTTTTGATTAGTTTATATGATGTGTCGATTCAATGTCAAATACAGGAACTAAACTACACACACTCGCAAAACGAAAATAACAATATTCAGAGTATTGAGGACATGATCACTAAACGGCAAAAACTATTCTCATCATTCCCAGTTTCAGACGTCATAAAGTATCTAGACATGTTTAAACCTACTACTCTGAGCTATTACGTTTCATATATAACCGCCAATTTTACCAGTTTAACTCGAACTAATAACAAACCTATTCTGTTGTCATATATCCTCAACCAGATACTGTCTGACATTAAAAATTTGGATACCAACTCTGTATTAGATAACGAGCTTGCCACTCAGTTGTATAAACCGTTGTGTTATATGATTGGGGAGTTCATTACCAGGCTATCATCAATATTTGGCGATTCAACAAATACTCTTGCCCAACAGAAAACTCAATCTCATACTTTATCAAGTGGCAATACAAACAATGAGAGCAGTTTACATAGTCTTAAACGACTATTGCTACGACCCAATATTCTCAATCCACTTCGAGAAAAGCCTAATATTCACGTTGTTATGGAGATTATAAAAAGCGGATTGGAACTTTTAACCTCATCTATAAGTGACAAATCAGAGCATTTGGATTATTTGGTGAGCATAATATCCGAAAAAATAAACAAATCGGATTGTGAATCGGTCAACGCATATATCACAACATTATATTTGCTGATTGAAATGCTAAGTAGCTCATTCCGT